>PVKA01042835.1:0-17236 GCA_004027165.1 Ctenomys sociabilis | reverse complement strand
GCCAGAATTCTCACTTGGTTTTTGCACATCCTTACTATGAGCAAATCTTTCATCCCCATAGCCCAATTACCCCTTCTTTCAACTCCCCCACCCCCATCCCACAACCGATTTACCCACTGTTGATTCAGGGAGTGAAGTTTAAGTGACATTATTATCCCAAAAGAAGGTCACAAAGAATAAATATCTATGAGTTTTTCTTAGACTAGATCAATTATTCAGTGCTTCAGAAGGTATTTTTGGGATACAATCTAATTTGGTAATTAAAATAAGAATATTACTATCAAATACTATGATGTGACTTGCTTTCATTGATATAGTAGATGTCTTGTCGTTTCATAGCATAAATGTTACTCAGCTTTTCTTCGCTGTGTGACATTCAGTTTGTCTCTGAGATAATAAACTTAGGAAAAGAAAGAATTTTTTAATTCACAGATTTAGAAGATTCAGTCTATGCTTTCTTGGGTCTGTTGCTTTGGGTGCATGGTGGTAGGAAACTATGTCCCAGTGGGAACACAATTTACGGTGATCAGAGAACACAAAGCGTGACAGGAATAGGCTAGGGTTCTAATCCCCATCAAGGGTGTGTGAACAGTGGCTTAACTTCTTTTCATGGTGCTCCACTGCATAAGGGTTTGCCACCTTCCAAGAGTACTAACCTGGGAACCAAAACTTACAATTTGGGCTTTTGGGAGATATAAAAGAATGTATCTTTTCAGAAGTTGGTTACTTACATGTGAAAATTAATTCTTGTGATAACAGTGCTTTTCAATGACATTTGCTTTAATTAGAGTGCCTGCCTGGAAAGTGCAAAAGGTCCTGAGTTTGAGTCTCTTTCCAAAAAGTAAAAGAAGAAATATCCATTATATACTGATCTTAATATAGATACTGATCTTCTTTCAAAGGACTTTTACAATGAAACTATAGTACTCTTAAAAAAGAGATCAACTATATCAGAAAATGGAACTATTTCTTGTTCTTTGGTAAGAAGAACCAATATAATAGAAATGGCCATACTCCCAAAATTGTTAAACTGAACCAATTCAATCCCAATCAATATACAATTACCATACCTGATAGAACTAGAAAAGGCATTCCTAAAATTCATTTGCAATAAGAAGAGACATGTGAAGAAGACCAAGATGAGAGATATTCAACCGTGTTTGCTTTTTTGTTTTATATATATATATTTGATACAGGGTCTCACTAAGCAGCTCAGACTTTTAGCAATCTTCCTGTGTTCATTCTCCTCAGTGCTGGGATTACAGGCATGTGCCACCATGCCCAGAATCTGTGTCTGGCTCTGTGTGCTCCAGGAGCAGAGCCAGCACAGCATGCAGGACCAGGGAGATAACCCTGGTCCCTGTGCTTGGGAAAGCAGGAGCTTAATCAGCTGAGCTATCTCCCCAGCCCTAAACATGGGTTTTGTATTCAATATTGCTGTTTTTGATCTAGGTTTTTAGATTGCAGAATTAGCATACAGTTACTCAGTGTGAAAATTTGAAACATTAGCTGCATTTCCAAAAAAACTTATGAATATAATTAATACAATGATCTCAACAATCCTGTATATATACTTGCATGTTTTCCCCTTCCTTTTTCCCTATCTTTTCTCCTTTCTTCATTATTTCATTCTTAAGTTGAGATTCTTTCTGTTTTATTATATCTATTATATCTTTCATGTTTTATTGACTCTTTCAGGTTTTAACATTAGGGAGACTATGATACTTACACATGGGGTCTGATTTATTTCACCTATGATTATAGCCTCTGGTTGCATCCACTTAGCTATAAAGGTTTCAGGTTTCTTTCTTTATAACTGAGTAGTACTCCACTGTATAAACATACTACAACTTTGTCATCCATCATGAGCATTTTGATTGTTTCCAAGCTTTGGCTATGACAAATTATGCTACCATAAACATAGGTGCACATATATCACTATGATATGATATTTTAAGTTCCTTTGGGAAAATATCCAGAAAGGGAATAGATGGATGGAATGGGATATCCAGTCCTAGCCTTTTGAGTAGTCGCTACAATGAGTTTTACTGTGATTTTACCATGCTACATTCACAGTAGCAGTGGAGAAGGATTCCTTTACCTCACAGCCTCTCTGGAATTGTTATTAGTTGATTTCCTCATGATAACCATTATTTCTTGGGTGAGATCATATCTCAGTGTTGTTTTAATTTGCATTTCTGTCATGGCCATTGCTGTGCCATATTTTTCATGTATTTATTTGCCATTTGTACTCTTCTTCTGTGAAGTATGTATTCATCTCAGATGCCCATTCTTGAATTGGGTCTTTGTATTTGGGGGCCTGATTTATTTCAGTTCTTTATATATTCTAGATAGAAGTCCTTTGTTTGAGTCATACTGATCAAGATTTTTTTCCCCCGATTCCTGGGTTGTCTTTTCACTCTTCTGTTGATTTCATTTGACATGCAGCAACTTCTCAATATGAGGAGATCCCAGTTGTTGATTCTTTGTGGTACTTCCCACACCGTTTGGTTTGTTCATGAACTGCCCGCCTACCCCTTTGTCTTCAACATTTCTACCTACTTTCTCTTCCAGAAGAATTGGTGTTTCTCTTTTAATGTTTGGATATTTAATCCATTTTGACTTTAGTATAGGGCCAGGCAATAGACACGGATCTAGTTTTAGTTTTCAGCATGTGGAGAGCCAGTTTTTCCAGCACGATTGTTAAAGAGATTATCTTGTTTCCAGTGAAAATGCTTTCCCCTTTGTCAAAAATAAAATGGCTAAGTCTGTTTATAGTTGTATTTGCATCTTCTAATATCTTCAATTGATCCTCAGGTATTTTTTTTTTTTTTTTGCCAGGATCATGCTGATTTTATCACAGTAACTTTGTAGTTATATTTTCAAGTCAGGGATTGTTATACCTCCTGCTTTACCTTTGTTGCCCACGATTGTCTTTACTATTCTTGGTCTTTCCTGGTTCCAAATAAATTTTAAGAATGTTTTATTCTAGATCTGTGAGGTGCATTAGTGGCATTTGGATAGGAATTGCATTAAATCTTTATAACAATTTTGGGAGTATCACCATTTTAACAGTTGTTTATTCTTGTCCAGGAGCAAGGAATATCTTTCATTTTCTGAAATCCTCTTTGATTTCTCTCTTTATTTTTTACTTATTTAGGACAGGGACTACAGGATTTACAGGATCTCACTACCTAGATCTGACTCATAGTGCTTCTCCTGTTTTCTGCCTCTCAGCCTCTCAGATAACAGGAGAGGACCACCACACCCAGTCTCAATCTCTTTTTTTAGAGTGTTCTAATTTTCATTTCATAGATTTTTAAAATTCCTTTGTGAGATTATTTCTTAAGTATTTCTTCTTTTTTTGGATGCCATTGTGAACGGTATTGTTTTTCTAACTTCTCCATCAGTGAATTTGTCATCTATGTAAAGGAATGCTATTGATTTTTGGGTGTTGACTTTGTATCCTGCTAAGCTGATGAATTTCTTTATTGATTCTAGGAGATTCTTGTTGGAGTTTTTTGGATCTTCCAAGTAGAGTATCATGTCATCTGCACATAATGATAGTTTAAATTCTTCCATACATATTCTTATTCCTATTGTTTCTCTCTCTTGCCTAATGGTTCTAGCTAATGACTCCAAAACCGTATTGAATAGAATTCATAATAGAGCACATTCTTGTCAGGTACCTGATCTGAGAGTTAAATCTCTTTGTTTTTCTCTATATAGAATGATGTGAGTTGTTGGTTGTCACAGATGGCTTTTATCAGGTTGAGGTATAGGTCATCTTTTCTAATTTTTTGTAGGGTTTTGATCATGAATGAGGTTAGACTTTTGTCAAAAGCCTTTTCTACATCTATTGAGATTACCGTGTAGTTTTTTGTTTTTGCTCCATTGATATATTGTATTGCATTTATAGATTTGCATATGTTGAACTGTGCTATCATCCCTGGGATGAATCCTATGTTGAAGTTGCATATAATCTTCTTGAGGATTTACTGTATCCTGTTTTACTGAGAATTGGTGCATCTATGTTCATGAAGGAGATTGGCCTGCAATTTTCTTTTTTGGTTGAATCTTTCTCTGGTTTCTGTATCAATATAGTACTTTCTTCCAGAAATGATTTTCAGAGTACTGCTTCCTTTTCAATTTCTCTGGAAAGCTCAACTAGTTTGGGATTAAATCTTTTCTGAATTTCTTTTAGAATTCAGCTGTGAATGTATGAGAACCTGGCCTTATTTTGATAAGTTTTTTATTGTATTTTCAGTTTCGTTGGCTGATAATAGGATATTCAGAATTTTTATAATTTCTTGATTCATTTTTGGCAATTTGCATCTGTCTAGGAATCTGTCCATTTATTTTGTGTCTTTGATCCTGTGAGACTAAAGATTTTCAAAATAGCTATTGATGATCTTTGGAAATTCCACGATATCTGTGGTAATTTCTCCCTTTTCCTTTCTTATTGCTTGAATTTGAGAGTTCTTTTTTTTTCTTTCCTCTTTTTGAAGAGGTTGGCTAGGGCCTTATCACAGGCAAAGGATCTACAGAATTTCGTATAATCTTTCAAAGAACCTGCATTTGGATCCATTAATTCTTGAATTGCTTTCATTGTCTCAATTGCATAGACTTCTGCTCTAATCTTTATACTTTCCTCCCGTCTTTGGCTTTGGACTCAGTCTGTTCTTATTTTTCTAGAAGTTTAAGGTTCAACGTTAGTGCATCTATTTTTTCTCCCTTATTTTTCCTAATGTGTGAACTCAGTGCTATAAATTTCCCTTTTAGCACTGCTTTATTTGCATTCCTCTAATCCCAGTAAGTTGTGTTTGAATTTTCATTGGATTGTAGAGACTGTTTAATTTCATAGATGAGCCATTGATTGGTAAATACAGTGTTACTTAATTTGCATATTTTAATGTTGTTTTTTGTGCTTTCTTTTCTCATTAATTTCTAGTTTCCTTTCACTGTGATCACATAATATGCATAGGATAATTTGTTTTCTGGCATGTGCTTCAGTATGTTCTGTGGTAGTCTACTTTATAAAATGAGGTCTACTTTATAAAATGTCCCGGGGCTAGGGAGATGGCTCAGTGGAATAAGCGCTTCCCTGAGAAGTGCAAGGGCCTGAGTTCAATTCCCTGGTTCTGCAAAAAACAAAACAAAACCAAAAATGTCCCATGTGGAGCTGAAATATTGTGTATTCAGATGTTGTTGGAATCAACATTATATATATCCACTACTTCCATTTGTTCAAATTTATATATATATATATATATATATATATATATATATATATATATATATATATATATATTTCCTTTTTTACCATTTTTTGTCTTCTTGCCATATCTTTTTGAGATGAGGGGATGTTAAAGTCCTGTGTTAAGATTGTGATGTTGGTGATTAGATTTTTCATGTCCTTTAAAATTTGAGTTACACAGATGGGTGCTCCCATATTTGGTTCCTGCATGTTAGTGACTCTTATCTCTTCCTCTTGAGTTTTTCTCCTAGCCAGTATATAGGAACCTTCTTTATCTAGTTTAACTACTCTTAGTTTGAAGTGCAGATTACCTGTGAACAGAGTAGCTACCCCTCATTTTTTTTTTTTTTCTGATGTACTTGAGCATGTAGCATTGCTTTCAATCCTTTGACTTTTAGCCTTTGAGTTTC
The DNA here is from genome assembly GCA_004027165.1 of Ctenomys sociabilis. Classification (NCBI taxonomy): domain Eukaryota; kingdom Metazoa; phylum Chordata; class Mammalia; order Rodentia; family Ctenomyidae; genus Ctenomys; species Ctenomys sociabilis. The sequence continues at coordinate 11,569 of PVKA01042835.1, read as the reverse complement.
TTTACGGACTAAATGTTTTTCTTGTATACAGCATAGAGTTGGATTTTGTTTCTTAATCCAGTCTTCCAGTGTATTTTTTTAAATTAGTATACTGTGTCTATTTGCATTGGTGGCTATAGTTGCTTTATTGACTTACATTTGTCATGTTACTGTACTGCTGGTTTCGCTACTCTTCTCTGGTTTAATAGTTTGCCGGAGCAAAGTTAATGGGTTCTTTCTGCTGTTTTTCTTGACACTGTGTGCAGTTTGATCCCTTTCTAGAATATCTTTTAGTACTCTGTGTAGGGCTGATTCGGTCATCATGTATTTCTTTAGTTGTTCTTTGCCATGCAAGTATTTCACTTCTTCATTAAACTTGAAAATGAGTTTTTCAGGGTTTATCAGTATGAATTGGAACATTTTTTTTTTTCTTGGAGGCATTGAAGCACTTCGTCCCATGCTCTTCTTGACTTAATGGTTTGTGAGAAGAAATCTGATGTTATTCTGATGGGTTTTCCTTTAAATGATCTGTTTCCTTTCTAGAAGTTTTTCATATATTACTCTTGTGTTGAATTTCTGGAATGTTAACTATTATATATCTGGGTATAGTTTTAATTGGGTTGGTCTAATTTTGAGTTCGATATGCCTCACTTATCTGAATATCAGATTGTTCCCCCTTATTTGGGACATTTTCTCCTGTTACTTCTGCCCATATTCTTTCTATGTCATTTTTGTTCATTCCTTCTTTCTCAATGATGCCTATTAGTCTTGTGTTGATCAACTTTGTGTTGCCTTGCAGTTGTTGCATTATTATTCCTGGATCTTAATTGTTCATAAGAAATCTTTCTTTACCATTTCACTACCTGCAACAATGTCTTCAAGTCTATGTTTACTTTCATACAAATGGTTTTGCCTACTTTTAATGGAGTTTTTATTTCATGTAAATGTCTTTGAATCTGCTTCATGCAATTTCTTTCTTATGTTGTTCATTTAGAGTTTCCATTATTGTTATATTCGCTCCTATTTAATTAGTGTCTTCTTTAAAAATGCTTAGTAATTCTTCCATTATAGTTATCATTTCTTTCTTTACCTGTAAGATTATTTCTGACCTTATTTCCTTCTGCGGTTGTTTCTTTCCTTCATTTCCTATTATTTCACACACTTCGGGTCTGTGACTTCCAATTTCTACGCTGATGTCTCCTGAGGTTTTTTTTTTGCATGGGCTTGGGGCCTGAGATTGTGTTTTTCTCCTTCTCATTTCATTTTCTATTTCAGAGAGAACTCTTCACTTTGATTTCTGTGATACATTTTTTTGAAAGTTTGATAGTAGGTAGCTGTATTACTGTAGTCAGAATCTTTCTGTAAAGTTTCTGTTTTTTAGGTATCTCTCCTGTGTCAGAGATTCTTGTTTCATATATGGCCCAAGATTTTGCTTTATCTGTTTATTGAGAGTACGATATTGGTTTCTGGCACTGTCCTCTGTCCTTCATCGTAGGGCTTTGGTGAGGTTATTAACCCAAGGACCTCCTGATATTATTACCCATGTGAGAACATGTGGTTAAGGCAGATATGGGTTTTCTGTTTACAGTAGTACAGTTAGCAATACTACTAACAGCTAGTGAAGCTTAGAAACTAATTTTTGTAACTAATTGGTTTGCACTTTAGACTATAGGAGCAAACGTTCTAGATATATAAGAAAGCAGGACCAGCAAGATAGCTCAGGGGACTAAGCTCCTGCTTCTGCAAGGGTAGGGAGCAGGGTTCCATCCTGGTCTCCTATGCTGTGCTGGCTCCCTTGGGGCTGAGCTCGCAAAGAAGACTGGGTGTGGTGGCACATGCTTATAATCCCAGTGCTAGGGAGGCTAAACACTCCTGTGATCACTAGGAGTCTGAGCTGCATAGTGAGACACAGTACCAATTACGTAAATGAAAAAACAAAAAGAAAAAAGAAAGCAGATCATAAACTGGAAATTTATATTTAAATTAGTTTCCTTGAGTTCTTTCTGGGCACCTCCTCTTTAAGTGCCTGGAGTCTTCTAGGCAGACTAGTTCATTTCAGGTACCTGCTGCTACCTCTGTGCCATGAGAGTGCTCCTGTGGATCTGGGCCTCAGTCTGGGCTTGGCTGGGCACAGCAGTATGCCTCAGCTCTCCTCCACCTTCTGCACCTCACGGCCCTGCTGACTCCTTCTCCTGTGGCTCCTTCCCGGTAGACCGCCAGGCAGAATGGTGCGTTTTTGTACAGAATTATTTGATTATAATGTAACATCTCATTTGAAAGTGTTTTAAGCTACCTGTTCATATTTTGGGAATTGCACTGTATTTGAAAAAAAAATCTTAAGTTGTGAGTACTATTATATTTTGCCACAGCAAACTCCACATGTAAATAGGGGTAAACTTAAAACTATATAAGTACCAGAGGAAGAAGGGATAGCAGTGTAACAAATAACAAAAATAAGGAATTAAATATGTCTGTGGTTAGTTTTGAACTTTCTAAATTAAAATTGGTATGAAAAAATTAATCATGGAATAAAGCAAGATATTTTAAGTTATTTTTCTTAATTTTTCATACAAAACATTTAGAAATTGTTGGAAACCCAATTAATATATACATCTAAAGACAACTATGAAAATTTTAAATAAAAGAATGTCACCTATGTTTTTTGTGAGATTCTGTCTCAAATTTTGTTTTTTTAAAGAGAATAAACAGTAAAAAGATACAGGTTCACTAAACTACATAATAGTAATTCAATAGCAATTGTTATATTGTATGTTATCTTCAAATTAGTTTTTCAATTACCATGTATAAACAAACAAAAGCATTTTAAATTTTATTTTTAAAAAATTGAAAAGGGAAGAGAACTACATTTAAACATTAACTGCTCCTTTCAATAGACCAACAAAGGCTGGCCAGATAGCTCAACAGACTAAAGTACCTTCTTAAGCAGACACAGGGCCTGAGTTCAATCTCTGGAGTGCCGTGGCAGCCCCCACCCTCAAGGCACACTGAGAAAGAGATTGAGACTGGGAGTGGTGTTTCCTGCTGTAATCTCAGAACTTGGGAGGCTGAAAACAGGAGGACCACTATAAATCTTATCTGTATATTGAGATCCTGTGGACCTGTACTAAATACTTAAAAAAAAAAAAAAAAAGCTATCCTGAGCATTTACATGTATAATTCTTTTTCCATTTTTTCTTCCTTTTCTCCTTTTCCTCATCCCACTTGCTCCTTCCTTTTGGATATTTTCTTTCTTTTTCACTCTACCTTTAGTACCTTTCAGATTTAATTACCTCTTTCATGTTCTCACACTAAGGAGACAGTGCAGTGTTACCTAATGGGTCTGATTTATGTCACTTGTGATTATGTGCAAGCTTCATCCGTTTACCTACAATAGCCTCAAGTTTATCTTTTCATAGCTTCATAATATTCCATTGTATAACCATGTCACATCTTTCTAATCCATTCCTCAGTGGATGGGTATTTGTGTTGTTTCCAACATTTAGGTATGACAAATTGTGCTGTTTTGCCTGAGAATTTCATTAACAACGCAAATTGAATGAGGACATATTTGTCATAAAGTCAAACTATATTTTATTAGATAGTATTTATAACCTACCAGTCTGATCAAATATCACTAAAGGTGTATTTACTGAAATCATTTATATGAAGCAGATTTTCATAACAAATGTTGTAAGCTGTCTGTCTCCCAGGATTCAGTATTTGCAGTGCTATCAACTGTGAACGCACAATATTTGGTATTTGGAAAAGAAAATGACATTGTGTATCTAATCACTGTGTAAGACTTTTTGTCATCATTAGTAGTGACAATACAATAATATAATTCATATTTTAACTGACATTTACATTGAATTAGGAAGGAAAACAAATGTGAAAGTGATTTTAAAGTACATAAGAGGTTATACTTAGATTCTACACCAGGCTACCCAGTTACATAAAAGACCCAAATGTGTGATTTTTGAATCTGTGAGGGAAGTTATGTGTGTTAGAGCCAGCTGCTCTTGGGTATGCAAGAAGGCTGCCTATATTATACCTCTCATATGTTTAAAATGTTTCACATTTTGGTAACAAAATATTTGCATTCAAAATCATTTTGTTGTAGTGCAACTTGTTATAGATTTTTCACTCTGTGATTAATTGTAAATAACGTTGATCATTCGGTGTAAATTTTATAAAGCTTTTAAGTGACAATTTTCAGTCTGTGTTGGATATTTTCATAAATGGTTATTTTATTCCTTAAAGAAAGCTGCATTATATAAGATGTTACTAAGGAAAATTAAGGAGAAATGTTTCCAACACACAACTTTAAAAGACTGAATAAGAATGGGATTTCATAGTCATAATTTATTGAATAAGCCTTTCAGTAACATTAGGGGAAAAAAATCTAGTTACTTTTAAAATTATTTCTTCACAGTAGTTGTTATTATATTTATTTTGAATGATCTAGTTATATAATTTTGAACGAGAGAGATAAGAAGTGGTGAGAAATATTTATAATGGCAGATCATCAGGATAAAATAGGGACAATGTGGTTTAATCATTTTATTTACTTTTTTTGAAATGTACTTAATGGAAAGGATGAATAACTGTCTTGCTTCCAAATTAAATTCTATTGCCTTGACTGTGAGATTTGAGTATTAGCATAACATTCTACTTATGTGAGTTATGCTGTAGTTTTTGTCATTTTTTACATTACTGTCCAGGGAATGGTGCTGATTTATTATTGCATTTTTAAAACGGCAGTGCTGCACTGAAACTGGAGCTTGAAGGAAGCAAAAAAATCACATTTGTCAAAAACTCAGCCTTGACATAGTTTATGATCACTGCCTATTCACTCTATTTATAGAGCTGTATTTAAAAGTAAGTAATCTAACAAGATCAAATGTGATTGATGTTTGCCTATTTATTATTTTTCAATATTTCATTTTTTGGTTTTAAGCTGGCTATGAGATACAAGATATATGAAGTTATATGGAAGTTGAAGAATGCTTAATGATTCAATTTTCATTATGCTTCTTTGAAAAGAATTGCTTTCTGAATGTGCAGTGTGGGTCTTATTAGCATCCACTATAATCAAAGTAATTTTAAAAATATCAGATGAATTATGGATATCCTCTTCAGTGACGCAAGTGAGATGCTAAATGTTTGTGTGAGTACTTAAATGATATGGTCTGCTATATAAGTTAAGTATCACCCATGTGAATAACATTCCACTTATGAACTATAAGAATTAAGAAATTTGTAACTTTTATAGGTAAGATTATTGCTAAATTAAAACATAGGAAATAGCAACATTAACTTTACTACATTTCTGCGAGCACGGTTATAAACTACATGCTACTAGTCAAAAACGGAAGAGTATGAAAATACGCGCAGTCTGAACTGCAATCAGTTTGTCATTTCCGCATCTCAGATTGCTGTAGTTGGAGAACCCTCGAGCCAGAAGGCTGATGCACTGGGGACTTGGGCCCACCTGAGGATTCCCGTGGGAGCTTTAGGAGGTGAGGCCAATGGAGGGAATTCTGTTCATCACGCCCCTAGAGGCCCCCCACCCCTACGGACACTGTGCGGTAAACAAAGCTGTTCCAGAAGGTGGCTCCACTGCCGTTTTGGAAGCCATGAGCCAAAGTAAATCTTTTCTCTTTATAAATTAATTATTGCAGGTGTTCTGTCACGGTACTGGAAAGCTAATGTCCTCCTAGAAGATAGGAATGACAGGAAAATAGGAACATAGGAATAATAGCTTTATTTAATTTTGTTTGAATATACATAGTAAATTTTAGTTTTGAAAGCTTTGTTATAACCATCAATAATAAAACATTATCTATCTGTCTATCTATCTATCTATTTATATGATACTTATGTGATAGTCTATACAACAAAATGAAATTTCTAAGAAGTCAGATCAGGAAGATATAACAAGTTATTCAAATATTAGCCCAAGCCGGGCGTGGTGGCGCATGCCTGTAATCCCAGCACTCGGGAGGCTGAGGCAGGAGGATTGTTGTGAGTTTGAGACCAGCCTGAGCTACAAAGTGAGCTCGAGGCCAGCCTGAACTGCATAGTGAGACCCTGTCTCAAAAAGACAAAAAAAAAAAAAAAATATATATATATATATATATTAGCCCATTAGGAGAGTAGACAGAAGAATCATTTATCAAAGGAAAGTGTAGGTAATTGAATCTAGTTGTTATAATCTTTGGTACCAAAATAGGTGTCCAATACACCCTGTCTAGTTATGAAACTGCTTTGGCTCTAGCCAGTTACACAAATATCATCATCATATCCTGGATATTTTATGTCATTACTGGCATCAAGAATACAACTAAGCCAAGATACAACTCCTAGCCATAGATAAGGTAAAATGCCTTGGGAAAAAGAAACCCATAATTTTGTGTTACTGGGTAAAAATTCAAGTGGTTACTGTTTTCAGACTTTGAAGAACAATGAGGATAAGGATGAAAACCACTGAATTAGTGAAGCTCATGCTATAATTACTACTTACACCAGGCAAAGAAAATATTTTATTGCAACTGACCTGAATAATAGAGTGGGATGGAAGGAATGAAGCCTATTTATTTGAGACACCATGTGAAAACTATGAAACACAAAGGGGAAAAGGCAGATTCATTGAGAATAAAATATTCATGCTGATAACTTACATAAAACAAAAGATAGAGTGTTTTCTGCAGGGAAATTACTTTATTTGATGAGCTCCATTTATGCATGATGGAGTTTTAAATTTTTGAAAACCCCCTTGGTTATTTTTTCATCCTTTCAATTCTGGTGATTTTAATTTCAGACATAAACAGATGTAAAATTTTCTTGCTAAAAGCTTTTCACTCTGTTTAAGGTCAAATTTATGACATAGGAAAAAAAAAAGAATGCCTTCTTATAATAGTTAAGGAGTCAACAGCTAAGGCACTAGTCTTAGGAACTTCATGGTGAGCAGTGGTTCCATTAGTTCTGAAACTGCCCTATGATAAAAATATATCTTCATTAACTTTGCTCATTCTAAACATTGTTTTGATTGAAACATATTCTTGAGGGATGCTGAATGTTGTATCTGCTAACTAGCAGTTTGAGATTGGAAGTAATTTCATTTGAGCAAAACTTCCTCTATAATGACTTTGTTTGAGTGGCCTGAAAGCTGCATAATAAGGTTCAGGATTTCATTTCTGGAGGAAAGAAATACAGTAGGCTTACCTGGAGATTCAATATGGGACATAGTTTAGAAACTACACTGGCAAGCACACACTTAAATCTTACTGGTTGCATATCACTTTAATGAACACAGAAGAGCTAATATAATATGCTTCATCTATAGAAACTTGTGTTCCCATGGTAGAACATCAGCCTAGGGGGGAAAAGAAGTGTATTGATGTTGTATAAGTTTTTATTTAGAATCACAGAGTCACTCTGCAATCTAACATTGTTTGAAAAGTATCACTGGTATTTGCATTATGAAGTGTGAGGCTGAGGGGGGGACAGGAGAATGAATATATATTTGACATATATCAGCAAAGCTTTTACCGTGTGTGTTTGTTGGATCCATTAAGGACAAACCTTTAGGGAAATGTACTTAGAAAAACATCCACGAACAAAGCCCTATGGAATTAGTAAGTGTGATAAATAAATACTTGTACTGGCAGGATGTTGGTTGCACTGGAGAGACTATGAATTTGCAGCCTACATGGAAATATGTTATAAACATCCCTCTGTAGCCCAATTCCCCACTCCTCCACAGCAGAACCTAGATAATAGAATAGGGACTATGTGCTTCTGCTCTAGGATTTAGCAAAATCTGGGGCTTATAACATGTTTTAGAAAGTTATAAAATACTAGATAAACAAATGCTCACACATTTAAAAATCTTCATTATTGTAAGTTTGAAAGAACATGAATAATGTTTAAGAAATCAAAGTATTTAGAATGGTTCACCTCTATACTTAAAACAGTAGTTTTTCTAACAATGTACATTTGGCAAGTATGGAACGATTGTTTCTACCTGGAGAAACACACAAACTTAGCCTCTCTATACCTACAGAGAGCAAGGAATTAGCTGGAGCAGATAGGAGAAATCACCCAACAATTTCATAACTTAAAATGGTAAATCTGAATTTAGTACAAGTTGTTGTACAAAGGTCTAAGAAGTGAAAGGATAGAGAAGGTGAATTATGAAAAGTAAGGCTGCAATGGGGCCTAGGGTTATAAGGTTGACAAGACATTTGGATGTGAGAAATTTGATGCTTTATGCTGAGATGCTGTAGGAACAATGCAGAATTCCTTCCTGCCACAGGATTCAAGCAGCAGAGGAACAGGAACTCACACGAAGCCCTGGCTTGTTCAATCCATATTTGGTGGTCCTTGTACTTATTTAATTTCTAAATAGCACTTCATCAGTAAAATATGATTAATAATGCCTTACATTGTAACTTTCACTATATGTTGGATCCTGGTATAGAGTTTTGACAAATAGGATGTGAAGAGGTTATTCTAAACATTAATGCCTTTGACTAGAGAGTTTCAAGGTGGAATTACTCTAGGAACATTAAAAATCCTGTAGTCTTGATTTTACTGTTAATGATCTCATTTAACTGAAAATAATATTGGCTATATGTCAGACTAAATGAGAATATAGAGAAATCTGGGAAATAATAATAATGTCATGAAAAACATCAGGAAATGTTATAATCACCAGGTGAAAGCTACATGAAACTTTTTGAATACTGAGAATGTGTTTTATTTACTATAGGAACAGAAGGATTGCCATCGGTGGGTTTGATTGAGAAAGCTTTTCAGGATTTATTGGGCCAACCAAATAGCTTAAGGCCAGCCAAATAGCTCATCAGATTAAAGCACCTACAAGCAGGCACAGGGGTCAGGGGTTCGATCCCCAGACCTGCTGTGCCGGCCCCACCCCTGGGGTGAACTAAGAGGCAAATGAGACTGGGCATGGTGGCATGCACCTGTAATCCTAGCACTTGGGAGCCTATAAACTGATGGATCACTACATGTCTGAACTAGTAGTGAGACCCTGAACACCCTGTAGACCCTTCCCTAAAATTACAGGAAAATAAGATTCATCTGTGTTCAGGTCATGGACTTTTGATGGGCCAGATACTATAAACAGGGTTTCAGCACTCTAGAATTTTATTCTAGTTCAGAGAACAACAATTATGACATAAAATGTAAGTCTTTTTTCCTAAGAATGTGATAGAAGGAGCATGAAAGAGATGATAGGGAAGTCAAATTTTGAGAATAAAGATTCTTACAGAATTTTAAAGTACCACAGTTTAGTTTAATTAACACAAATCTCAAAACAGGCAGAAGCCCTGGTTTGAAAATACGAAATGTAACGAAGGCCATCCTGCCTATGCTTTTAACCATAGGTCTGATGACTGTTAATAATACTTTACTGATTACTTATTGAGATGAAAAGCAACAGGATGAACGACAGCAAAAATAAATTAAAATATATATCCAATAGATTGATGAGATAAATTTAAATTTTAAAACAGGGGCCAGGGAGATGGCTCAGTGGAATAAGCGCTTCCCTAGCAAACACAAGAGCATGAGTTCAATCCCTGGTTCCACAAAAATTAAAAAAAAATAATAAATAATAAATAAATAAATTTAAAAACCAATTTATACTCTTTTGTTTTATTCTTTCTTGCTTTCCCATGAAGAAGCACTGATGTTCTGTCATCACTCACAGGAAAGCGATTGTGTGAAAAATACATTCTCTACTACTGAAAACTGAATGAGAAATTAAAGATTCCTTTCAGGAGACTCATTCCTACAGCATAGAGTTTTATTTTTCACATGAAGAACAATTGTGATGATAGTTCAGTTATGTACATTAGGGACAAAAATGCCTCTTTTTTGTAACTGATATTTGGAACCTCCAGAAAAACGAATCATTGTTTTTCTTGAGCAAATACTCTAGGATAATTGGGAAATAATTAACTACACTACTTTTCACCCAATGAAAATCCTTTAATAATTTAAAAATGTTTCCAAAGCAATGCACAATTGCTCAAATATTCTTCACCTAAAATTATCATCATTAATATATCCTATCCTTGGCCTAGATAGAAAAATTGTATCAGCTTCCAAAGAGACATTCTGAAAGATCTTTACTTCAGTGCCACGCCAAGCAGCATCTCTAAAGTATTTTAGGAACAGAAATTAAGGGCCAGACTATACTTAGAGCACATAAGAACAGTCAGGGGTGAGATGCACAAATGCTTTGCCCTGTTTCACAAACTTCCCACACACATCCACACTTGCCAATTGCTGCTGTTTTTATTTTTACAGTCAGTGTTTACCCAAGACCCCATTCCAGCCTGACACTGGCTACCACCATACAAGTGGACTGGGATTAGGGTGGTAATGTTTAGTCTAGGAAATATTTTCATGTACAAAAATAATCCAGTAATTACTTTTTGGTTTCCATCTTACTTGACTTATCAGCATTTGATGCTGTAATCGTTGTTTCCTTTGTTGAGATCCCCTAGAAGAGAACGGTAGTGGTGCACCTGTAGCAGAACAGAGCTGAACTGTTGGGTCCACAGTACCCTGAAGGAAGGAGCCTTGCTCCCTGAGGAATCTTAAGAGGGTACAAGGTGGCCATGTGATGGTGGTAGGCAGGGTGGAGTCAGCTCATGCAGATCAGGATGTGACACTTTCAGAAAGCTGTTGGTCTTAATTTCTACTTAATATGGTAAAAGAAAGTGGATGATTCAAAACTACAATGGACCAGCCATTCGTGTTTGTCCACAGTGCAGAAGTTTGGTAATATTTTCAGCTTTCAGGATGTTCTTATGTTAAAGTCTGTATCCAGATATAATGAGATGATCTTGTTTATGCCTTGTCTCACCACAGTTACATGACAGCTTTATTTCATACCTGTGTGCTGTGGAATTACATTCAACAGAAAAGTACAGCAGCCTCACTCTTGTGCCACGCGAGCCCTCTGCTAACTCTGACAGGGGTGACTTTTCTTTTTCTAATTTTTTTTTTTTTTTTGTATTCTACCAAACCTATAGTGCTCTTTTTTTTTTCCATTTATTTTTATTTTATTGAAATACAAATGTCAATCAGACAGTTTCAAAACACCATAACCATACAGAGTCGATGAAATAATACATTGCAAACTGTTTTCATAACGTTTTGGTATTGTACAAGGTGCATACATGATATTATATTTACAGGTTTTTATATAGATGAATTATATCAAAGATTCAATAATTATTTACCTAGTGGATGACCATAGCACTAAAAGCCGACATAATATCCTGTCCAACCACCATTAGTGCAGATCTTGCCTCTCATAGAATTATGTAGAAGCAAAGCGTTATCTATCCCAACTGTACTGTCTATACACACACATGATGATTTTTTCTTTCTACAGCCCTTCCTTTGTCTACAACTGTCAAAAGTGGGCACTCCATTGACATTCAACCACCTTAGGTGCTTGAACTCGACACCACAATCCAACACAGTCCAGCATTCTGCAACCATAGGGAGTTATTCAAAGAAATTGTCGACCACATCCATTTACAGCTCA
>PVKA01042834.1:0-17148 GCA_004027165.1 Ctenomys sociabilis | reverse complement strand
CTTTTCTTTTCCTCCTCTCCCTTCCCCCTTCTCCTCTCCCCCTTTCTTTCCTTCCTTCCTGTCTGCCTGTCTGCTTGCTTGCCTGCCTACTTTCTTGGTTTCTTGCTTATGCAGTCTAGGATGGCCTTGAACTCACTGCGTAGCCCAGGCTGGCGTTGAATTCATGGCAGTGCTCATCTCTCCCAAGTGCTGGGATTAGAGGTATGCAACACCCAAACTGCCATAAAGCTTTCCTTCTAACCACTCCATTGTATCCTCTTACACAGATACATAAGGAACTGACACCCTCTGTAGGTGGGTTTTGAATTGTTTCCAGTTTGTTAGGAAGACTAACATTGGCCTGACAACCCTTGGTGATCTGAGTCCCATGTCTTGTGAGGTTACTGGGCAATAAAGAACTCACCTGGGCTGTGTTAGCTGGTTAGGAGGTAGCAGAGAGCCAGAGAGAGACTGAACTCTATGATGTGGCTTATCCCCAGGTCCCTGGACTTGCTGAGTGACTGTGATGGTCCATTAAAACCGGAAGCCTTGAATTGTGAAATAAGTCAGCCTGACAGCCAGACTGGGAGGGCTCGTCACTGCTGGGGAAAGCAATTAAAAATAATTGCACAAGAGAAGTAAGAAACCCCAAATGAGATAGCAAACTGTGGCTTTGGACTAGATGGTCCCATTGCCCTGACTGAGGAAGTTCCCAAGAAACAAACAAACAAAAAGGAAAAAAAAATACAATGCCCTCTGTACTCTTTCCAAGATGCCAAGAAAGATTTTCATTTCTCTGAACCAATGGCATATTTACTTGCTTCCCATGTAGTTACTAGGAAGCTAAAAGTTTCTCAGAAGGGCAATCCCATGTTATTTGACAAACATTGTAAGATATTTCCTCATAGTCACTTCCTCTTCTTTCTTCTTACACAGGACTTTTCTGTGGGCTTGCCTTTTGTTTGTTTAAAAATTCATTCCAGTGTAGGTGATGGCAGGTGGAACAATGGTTGTGCCTGCCCTGTGAAGGAGACGTGGCACACATGAGCTCCTGTCAGGGACCTCAGAACAGAGGACTGCATGGAAGGAACAAAATCTGCTTTGGCTGATCCCCTCAGCCTGTCATCTGTGCACCCATCGAACAGAGGTTGGTTCTAGGACCCCCACGAATCCCAAACTTCATGGATGCTGAAGTCCCTGACATAGATTACATCACAATTAATTAGAACCTACACAATCGTCCTCTATACTTGAAATCATCTGCATTGCCCTTATGGTATCTGTCTGATACAATGTAATGCAACAAAAATAGGTTGTACACTGCATTGCTTAGGGAACAGTGACAAGGACAAGAAGTCTGTGTTTGTCTCATCGATATTCATTGGTTAAAAAATATTTTCAGCACAAAGTTGGTTGAATCTCTAGACATGGAAGATACAAGGAAGGATGACTGTTATACACACAATGTGTGAATATATTTACTCATACAAATACATTTATACTACACATACACACATACAGTGCATATATACCTACATATCTAGTATATATTATGGATGCATAATGCATATATAATTGTCCCTCTCCATACCATACCATATCATGGACCATATATACAGTGTACAAACATACAAATACACTGAAGATGTGGTCAAAATATACACTAAATGTTTACATTTAAAAATCTCATCGCACCAGCAGCCCATGGTGCTTCCTGGCAGTTAAATCATGTGCATGGCTGGCAGAGCAGCTGACACACAGGGACCCTGTCCACGTGTGTTTCCGAGAGTGAGGGGTTCACAGCTGATCCAGGTCCAATGTGGCCACTTCCGCAGGAGCTGCCTGAGTGGCAGGAGGGTGTGACAGTGGGCGATCTAAAGTCCTCAGTCTGAGGTGTCCACAGGCAGTGACAGCTGCATAGCCATGAACTTCCCTCACGGTGCTCTCACTTTACACACACCTCTCCCAGTGTCCTGGCCACTTTCTGAAGCAGTTACAAGAGTCCTCTCTCATAAGTGCCTTTATGACAGTGATAAAATACTGTGCCTGCTGCTGCCGTGGGCCATCTCCTGGAAAGAGAGCCTCGTAGACACATTACAATGTGCCTTAATGCACCTTATTCACTGGATCTGGCATTGTGCTGCTTGGGCTCCCCACCAAAGTCAAAATGACCATGAAAAGTAAACATTTTGGATCAATTCAGGACATTTAAGCAGCCATAGAACAGAGCTTGTGACACTGCTTTAAAACATGGCAAGAACAATAGGGTAAGAGGGTTTGAAGCAAGGGGACTATTTTGAAGGGGATACATAGCAATGGGTCTTTTACTGTGACAATTTTTTTTAAATACAAAGAATTCACAGTTTATTACACTTACATGAATTGTTACATAAGGGCTGCTTTACTAAAAAGCTTTCACTATGTATATTTTCCCTGTGCCTTCTCATTTTTAAATAGGTTTACATTTAAATTATTACATAAGATCACATGAATGAGTACACTATTTGAAAGTTTTAGTTTAATTATTTTTGTTCAACAGCCAGTGTTTTGAGGAACTTTGAAACAAAACTAAATGTCTTACTCATTGTAATCTTCTTTGTATTTAACTCTGTATACAGGTTTATAGGCACACTTTAGTCAGCTGCTCAGTTTTTATCTTTCATCTTGTGCTAATTTTTTTTGAGAAGCATTCACTGTACTGTTCAATCTCTCTCTCTCTCTCTCTCACACACACACACACAGATTCGAAACAGTGACCAAAAGGATTTGCATCAGAGTGTGGCTATCAGTACCACTGAGCTTTGTTGCAACAAAACAAAGTCAAAGTCTCAAGGTCTCAGTGCATGAAGTTTATTTCTTGCTCATGAGAGCAGCTGTGGGTTGGCAGGTACATATGCAGGAGCCCAGCGTGTCAGACAGGTCCCTTGCTGGATGTCCCTGGCTGCCAGGGCAGAAGGAAAGGGAGCTGGAGAAAGGGGCTGGCTTTGGTTCTCAAAGGCTCTCGCTCAAAGTGACATGGCCACCAACACTAAAAGCGTATTACCTGACCTGACGGGCTATGTGGGACGTCGCAGTAACCTGGAGGGACCAATCCAGGGAGCCTGTAAGCCTGGCTTCACCAAGCTGTTATCTGCTCCCTTTGGAAGGACTCTTATGATAAGCTCTTTTCAGAATCTAACCCTGAGGAACAGCATGGCCATCTAGAAAACAGATAGACTTCCTCTTTTTCACAAATAATGAATGTTACATAACCACAGAGATTTCCTATTAGTCTAAGTAAGTGGATCACAGCAAAATTTACTTCTCGGTTACAATCTGGTAAGATTACTTCTTCCTCTGCCTCCTTGTAAGACACTTCTTGTTTCTTGGGTCATGTCCTGGTTGAGTGCGTGACTTTCATCATCAACTGACTCTTCTGAAAGCTTCTGGTACTTACGTTATACATAAATAAAAATAGAGCTAAGTGATCGCTCAGTTTGGTGAATGTTTCTTTGCAGGGGTCCTGCGAGATATTATTATGTGCAGTGTTATATGGTGCAGAAACAGGCTTGGAGAGGTTAAGTGACATTCTAAGCCCACACAGCCAGCGAACAGAAACTCGGTTCCACGTGACACCAAGGGCTTTTGTTTATTTTTAGCATTTTCATGTCATACCATCACAGAGATAGATGATTCATTTCTGGTAGTATGGCGAGTTCTCACCTACCTATTGTTTCCATTAATTCAGATTTTCTCCAATTCATCTGTGAGAAAATTAGAAGTATTTGTGCACCTAAGCTGTTTTGTTCATCTGCTATGATGGCCCCTTGGAGAAAAGACTTCATGCTATTTCTTCTAGTTTAGGTCTTTTCACCTTCACTCTATTATTAAAACTTAAGAGTAATGAATTTTTAGAGATAAATGTATTCTTAAGTTACATTTGATGAAGCCTTACATATACACACTTATGCCCCCCACATAACCTACGATCACCATTCAGCACCCCAAAACTCCCTCATGGTAGTTCCTCATCATTACCCACCTCTTTCCTTCCCCGAGATTTCCATGTCCTGATTCTCATCACCACGTTAAGGCCCCAAACTTTGCACTTGTGTGACTGTCATATGGAGCATGCTCTTTTGGGTCCATGTCCGGCTGCTTCCACATCTTGCCTTGTGAGATTTGCCCCTGATAATGCACGTAGCACATGCTCATCCTTGGTTATCAGAGGGTAGTAATTTCATGGTACAAATATCCCCTAGTTAATTCTCTCATCCCACTGCTGAATGACATTGGAGTTTGTCACTCTCATGAAAAGAAAAATTGTTTCTGTGAACATTCTTGTTGTCTTTTGATAGACATACTCCCTTCTTTAATTTCTTGAATATGCTTGGTATCATTTAGCTTGCTTAGGTTTTGGTGGTCACAGAAATTCCTTGCTCATAAACATTAATTTCTACAAGCAAACAAATGGGTCCAAATTCTGTGCTGCAAAAAATGTTTGCATGAGGTTTAGCATTTAGTCTTCATTGTGTTACACTGTGTGTAGGTGTTTCTTCTCGCAAAGCTCACATACTGGTCAGAAGTCTTCTCTTTAATTTGCAAATGACAAACCCAAATGTAGGTCAAAAAGCAAATGTGACGACTCAAGTGGCCAGTGTCATCTGCCCTCAGGTACGGCTGGATCCGGGTGCTTAAATGATGTCACCAGCACCTGATCATTCTTTCTGCCTCAGCTGTGGTCTCTGGATCACATCACTCTTAGGCAAAACTTCTGCCCCTTCTGTACCCACTGGCAATTTCAATCTTAAAATTCCTAAGTTCAGCAGAGAGATTGAGCTGTTTTGTTCCCTGAAATTCTAATAAAACTAGAATTGAATCTCATTGGCTCTGACTGCATGATATGCCCTGACTCTGTCACCATGCCAGGAAGAAAATAATTCTGATTGGGTCCAATGTCTACACCCAGCCTGAGGTGACTGAGAGTGGGGGAACAGATGTTGTTAAGGAAACCAAGCAGGAGAAAAAAATAAAGAAAAACAGACCTCTGTTGTGCTGAGACATGGGAAATTGAGTTGGCCAGTGAATATTTTGAAGCTACAGGTGACGGCAGAAAGTTAATATTGTCTTTAGCTCTTATTACTCAAAAAGTCTGAGCTTCCTCATGTACATAGAGATAAACTTGTAAATGTTGACTGGGCTTTATAAATTTTCTACTTCCTTCTTTCAAAGGCATCATTATTTATTTTATGATGCTGGCTTGACACTGAGGCTCTGTTTGTCTTTCATTTCATTTCTCACCCATCCCATATTGAGTGGGCCAACAAAACCTATTGATTCTTCCTTTCTTTATTTTTTTGAGTTCTTTTGAACTTGATACATCTCTCCATCATATTACAATTAAGACATTAAACTTGTAGCTTCATCAACATTAACTGGTTCATTTTCATGATGTGGTAAGTTGCTCAGCTCTTTCTGCCGAGGTTCAAGAGTCAGCCTTTTTGAGAAGTGTACAAGTTCCTTCTAATGTTTACCAAAGTGTTACTCATTCTGCACACTTTTTCATCATTCACAATGTTTATCTTCTTAAGATTAGCGGTCACTGGTTTTGCTTTGTTTTTGGACTTGAAGCTTTTTTTTTCTTTTGGCTAGCTATGTGAAATACATTTTTGGACTTCTGCCCTCTTAATTTACTCTGCCTATTGTCTTTGATATCTGCATGCTGCTGCTGAAGCTCCAGGGGATACCCTTGATTCTCCCTTTAAATTATCTCTCTTACTTTTTTCTCTATTCCAACTGATGTGACTTGAGCAGCTCCAGACTTGCATTCCATCCCCTTTGAAATAGTAGCACTTTCTTTGTAAGTCTAGTTCAGGTCCAAGAGCAGCAGTCCCTAGCCTGTTTAGCACCAAAGATCAAATTGGTGAAAGCCAGTTTTTCTATGGAAGTGGGTTGGGGTGGTGAGAATGGCTACAGGGTGACTGCAAAGCAACCCAGGTCCCTCACATGTACAGGTCACAGTAGGGTTTGTGCTTCTAGGAAAGCCCCATGCTACCACTGATCTGACAGGCAGAATGGAAGCAGTGTGAGCACAGAAGAAGTCGCACACAATAGTCCATTGCTCTCTTCCTGCTGTGCGGCCTGGTCCATAACCAGTAGCAGTCTGAGGTGTGGTGGTTGAGGGGGGCTCTTTTAGAAGACTGATGAGTTATGAACCCAATCCTGAGCCATATCCTGTGGCCTGGGCAAGGTCCTGATTGGCCAGATTTGGGTCATGTGACCATCCTGGAGCTGGTTAGGAAAGCAATCCACCCTTAGTCAACATCTTCGTCAAGGACTAAAATGAGGGAAGAGAGGATGACAGAAGACAATCATGGCATCAATGCCAAAAGAAGGGGAAATGTAGGTAAAAACAGATATACAGTGAAAAGTAGAGAACCTTGGAAAAGGAGATTCAATAGGAAAGATATCCCTTGCTCTTGGAGAGGAAGAACTGACATTGTGAAAATGGCTGTATTCCCAAAACTGTTATACAGATTTAGTGCAATCTCAATCAGAATACCATTAATAGACCACACAGATCTACAGAAAATATTCCTAAAATTCATCTGGAACCAGAAGAGACCTAGAATAGCAAAAGCAGGTCTGGGCAGCAAAGGCAAGTTAGGAGCATAATACCAGACCTGAAATTATATTACAAAGCTACTGTGATAAAATCAGCATGGCATTGGCAAGAAAACAGAACCGAGGATCAGTGGAAGAGAACAGAAGGTACAGATGCCACCCCAAGCACACTTATGTTTGACAAAGTAGCCTAACATGTTCACTGTAGGAAAGATAGCCTCTTTAATAAATGAATGGTGCTGGAAAAAACTGGCTTTCCACATACTGAGTACTAAAACTGGGCCCATATCTATCACCATGCACTAAACAAAAGCGAAAATAGACAAAGACTTAAATATTAAAATAGTAACACTAAATCTATTGAAAGAGAAAATAAGTTGAAAGCTTGGACTGGGGAGATAACTCCATGGTCTAAGCACCTGCCTGGCAAGCCCAAAGACCCAGGTTTGAACCCCACTATCTCATGCCATGCCAGAACCCTGGGTGCACCATGCTGGCCACTGAAGCCAGGTGGTGCACACCTGTAATCCCAGTGCTAGGGAGGCTGAGACAGAAAGATTGCTACAAGTCTGAGCTGTGTATCAAGATGCTGTACCAAATAAATAAGTAAATAAATAAGAAATATTGAAGACATGGGTGTAGATAGAAACTTAATGAACAAAACCCAGATTACAAGGGAAATACTGCAAATAATCAACAAATAGGATCTCAACTTACTAAAAAGCTTTTGCACAACAAAAAAACTCACCAACAGAGTGAAAAGACATGCACAGAATGGGAAAAATGGTAGCCACTTGCCCCTCAAAGGATCCATACCTAGAATACACAAAAAATTGAAAAAAATCAGACCCCCCCAATTCAAAGACCCAATCTAAAAATGGACATCTCAGATGAAGAAATATAAGTGGGAAGTAAATACATGAAAAGATGTTCAACATCTTGGTCATTCAAAAATTTCAAATTAAAGCAGCACAGAGATTCCATCTCACCCCAGAGAGAATGCCTATCACCATTTAAAAAAAAAAAAAAAAAAAAAAAAAAATCAGTGGATAACAAATGCTGGAGGGGTCATGGAGAGAAAATGAGCCTTCTCCACTATTGCTGGGAGAATAGACTTGTGCAGCCACTTTGAAATCATAGTGAAGATTCTTTTAAAAACAAGGATTATCTGGAGAGATAGCTCAGTGGTATAAGTGTCTGCCTGGCAAGCACAAGGTCCTATGTTCAAATCCTGGTCCAAAAACAAAAAGCAAACAAACAAAAAAACCCTAAACTAGAATTTGAGGTTGACCCAGCTGTTCCCCTTCCAGAAATCTTCCCAGGAGAATTAAATACACTGTGCCACAGCAATATATGTGCCTGTGGTTATAGCAGCACAATTTGTAATAGCTGAATCTGGGAAACAACTCAAATGCCTGTGGAACTGTGGAATCGATAAAAAAAAAATTTTTTTTTAACATAATGGAGTTCTGCTCAAAGAAGGATAAACTGGAGACTTTTCTAGGTAAATGGATGCAACTTGGGTTTTGCAAAACTCATACTCATGAGTGAAATAAATCAGACCCCATAAACATCGTATGGTCTCACCAGTGTGAGAAACTGAATGAGTAAATAAGATCCGCAATGTGTAATAGATACTGTGAAGTAGGAAGACACTTTTCAAAAGAAAAGATAAATTGTGATGGGGAAAGGAAAAAAGAAAAAAGATTTATACACAAGATAGTTAAGATAGTTAAGCAGCTAGTTTCTCTTAACTCATTAAAAAGGAAGTTATGTGCTAATATTGTTTGGACAAGATAATCATGCCTCCTAGTATTCAGAGTGTCTCCTACTCTAAATAACTAATGAAGACAACAGTATGCAATGTATTAATTATTGTAACTCTACTACTAACTTGTTTGAAACTCTGTTTCATTGTTTTTTTTATTTTTTTCTCTTTCAACTATAAAAATAGGTATATAGCACACTTAGAAAGTAAAGCCTCAGGCCAGCCAAATAGCTCAGGGGATTAAAGTTCATGCAAGCAGGCGAAGGAACTGAGGGTTTGGCCTGCCGTGACAGCCCCACCCCTGGGGCACACTGAGATGGCAATTGAGACTGGGTGTGGTGGCACACACGCCTGTAATCCCAGCTTTTGGGAGGCTGTGAACAATTGGGTCACTGGGTCTGATCTAGTAGTGAGATCCTGAACACCCTGTAGACCCTTCCCTAAAATAGAAAATCAAACAAAGAAAGTAAAGCCACATTACTTCTCACTGGGAAGTATGCTATGTCTGTAGATCAAAACTCAGGACTTCTCATGAAGTCCTCTGTTCACTCTGGAAGGGGTCACAGCAGCTGTCTCCCTCCCTAGTCCTCTAGTCACCATTGCCTAGTTTTCCTTTTTTGCCCCCTTCTAAGTAGAAATTCTGTTCTTTCTAATCCTTTGGTTCATTGCCCTCTGCCCCAAGCAAGGCAATGTATTGTTTAAGGTATAACTTTTGCTGTCTTTGTCAGACACCTCCAAAACAAGTTTGAACAAGATTTTTTGCAAGTTGGTACTGTCTTCCATAATTGTCTATCCCGATTTGGTGGCTGTGCCCTGTTAAGCCACCAGCAACCCTCTGCCACAACACAGAGCATTGCCTTCCTTTGCATGGCCTGAGCTGGTGACTGTGTCTGCAGTCCAGCCTGCAGGAGGGAAAAGCCTGGGAAAGAGAAAAATAACCCTTTTCTTTTAAAGGCACAACTTGGACGTTGTAATATGTCACTTCCACTCAGATCCCCCAGCCACTCCCATTCCCATGTGTATGTGAAAGGGAGGCTGGGAAGCATGGTCTTCATTTTGGGGAGCTGTGTTCCCCGCTGTGAGAGATGAGACCAGACACTGCACGATGACCAGCACTTCCTGCAAGGAAGAAAGAGAAAAATCCGACTTTTTCTGGCTTCTGTTTTTCAGATTAATGAGAAGATCCTTCACCGACTGCAAGCGTAGGAAAGTCGTAACTTCTGGAGTGAAGACCTTGTACCAGCATGTCTGCCTACTACAGGAATAACAGCTATTCCAACGATGAAGATTACCCGGGTTATTCAAGGCCTCAGGACCATAAGAAGGAGTATTTGAAAATTCAGGATGATCTAGATTTTATAGGTTCTTTGAACAATCCAGACTATCCCAGCTCCAGGAGCAATGCACACTCTCCAGGCTCTAGAATAAATCTAGGCTTTTCAGGGTCTCTTACAGAACCAGATTATGCTGGATCTGCAGGTACTCCAGATTATCCCCACATCAGGAATAATCCCTATTCTGAAGATTCAAGGACAAGTCCAGACTATCACAAATCTCTGTCAGAGCCTGATTATAACGAATTCCAGAGTAATCCCCAGCACTTAGGCTCACTCAGAATGCCAGAGTCTCCTAGATCTCAAAGAAATCCCAATTATGCAGATTCCAGAATCAGTGGAAATTATGCAAATGCCAGAAAAAAACCAGATCATTTTGGAACCTTTGAAGAAGCAGACTACCCTGGAGCTAAAGGCAACACTAACCATCCTGGCCAGAGAGCCAATTTTAACCATCCAGGCTTTAGAAGGAATCTAGGTTATGCAGGTTCCAGAGTAAGTCCACATACAGACTTCCTGGGACAGCCTGATTATCCAGGTGCTGAAAATCAACCCAACCCTCCCCATTCTTTTGGGGACCCAGACTACCCTGGTTCTGTGGATCATCAGAATTCTTCAAACTTTTGGGGGCAACCTGATTACCCGGATGGGTATAGCTCTTCTGAGACCCAGAAAACGACTAGGCGGTAAGTTCAGGTATATCCCCCTTTTGATAGGAACTAAATTCTTTGTCATCACGCCAATGGAACTAGTTTGTGTGGTTTTGGATTAGGGGCAAGTGTGATTCCCAGGACCTGGCATTATGTTGGAGCTCTCAGATCCATCTGTGGACTTCATGTGACCCACTGACTGTGAGTCAGTGGGGTAAAGCCCCTGCTTGAGCTTAGCCTTTCACCTCCTTGTTCTCCCACATCTTTGTCCAATCCATGTAACACATCTATACTCTTGTTTTTCTAAAGGCAGTGAGATTTTATCTTTATTAAAGGCAGGGAAAGAAAAGTGCTCTGCAGAGCTAGTTCAGGCCAAATAAAAGAAGGATAAAAGTACACTCTACAGCACGAGAGTATATGTCAGTGAAAGAACACAGTAACCCAGAGCTCAGTGGCATCCGTCTTTTTGTCCCTCCTATTTATTTCTTAGGCTGACGTCAGGTCTAGTCTGTACTGTTCCCAAGTGCTCAAGTTCTTGTGAAAAAATCCACATGCAGGACTTTGAGAACTGTTAATTAACAGTTCTGGAACTTCTTAATTAACAGCCATGCCTGCTTCCCAAACCGTGCTCTTATCTCCCTCCTTTCACTCTGAGAGACACATACACCAATAATCTCTCTGATCTCTCTGTCTCTCTCTGTCTCTGTCTCTATCTCTGTCTCTCCCCTTTTTCTTTCTCTTTTCAACACAGGATTTCACTGTGCAGGTCATACTAGTCTTAAACTCACTGTGTAGCTCAACCTTGAACATGTAGCTATCCTCTTGCCTCTGCCTCTCAAATGCTGGGATTACAGGCACCTGCCACCACACCCAGCTCCAATGATTCTTTGGGATGCTGAGGGAGTGGAGCTATCTGTCTTCACATAGCTACTTCTTGTTGGAAGAGGTGGTAGGCCCTATCTACTGGGCTTTCCAACTAACTTGGGAATTGTGGCCAACAAGGAACCAAAATGGCTGGTGAATATGGCAGAAAGGTGAACAGGATGAAACAAGGCCCCGAGAAAGCTATTCACTAATGATGCCCAGAGATAAAGGCCATTATGGGGAAATTACAGATGAGACTCTGAGCATAAAAAGGAATGAGCTGAGATAGGCAGCTACTCAAGCCAGAGACAAATTACCAGTAGTTAGATTGAGTAATAACAATAATAAAAATCTGTCAGAAGACAATAAGAAAAAGAGTTAGCATCTACTGAGCTATTCAGTGGGAGAAAGTCTGGTGCATTTGTCCAGAGAGTAACCAGTTGGTGATGTAGCACAAATATGCAAAGGAGTGGATCAAATTTTCTCACTTTCTGAGGAAGAGACAGTATGGTAAAGAAAGATATTAACTAAGTTATATAGAGCGTGACAGCAATAGCCTTAGCAAGATTACTCACATCCAGGCCAGGCAAGGAGGTGCTTGGGAGCCTGAGGCAGGAGGATCACTGAGAGCTCAAGGCCATTCTGAACTACATAGTTAAGGACAGCCTGAACCACGTAGCTGGACTAAATAAGCTAAACTATGTCAAATGCACAAAACAAAAAATTACCAGCATTATGGATCTATTAAAAACAGGTTCCCAGTGAGGGTACCAGTCTAAAGTGGTGATTAATTAGGGTCATTGGTGACTCTGCTTACCTGCTCCCAGAGCAGTACTGGAGTTTTGGTTTTGGAAGAGGAGCCCAGGTCTTCTAGAGGTCCATGGGAGTAGCTTTCTTTTTATGGGTAGTCTATCCTCATACAATGCAGGCAGAGCTGGCTATATAGTCACCAAGTCCTCCCCAGTGTGTGTCTCTCACCTGGTACAGGTTCTAATGAAGAAGGAGCTCGCAAGGTTAGGCGAGCTTCACGATCCTGTCTGGTGACCCTCTCTGGTCTCAATCCTGTGAAAATTCAAGCGATCATTTCCTATGTAAGGTTTTTATAGTTTGTTGTCATCGTGTCCCTCAAGGAAGGACCAGTTTAATGGGCAAAAGCCTAGGGCCATGAGGGGCTGTAAGGCTTCCCGTCTTGCCTCTCAATTAGTCTTTTGATTCCCAAAGAAACTTTAGATGTGGCTCCCTTGCAATGAATGACATGACGTGCTTAGAAAACTAGACTGCTTTTGACAGTTGTAAGATTTCCTACTTGTGCTTTGTATAGATGATTGTTTATTAGTTAGCAAGCTCCTTTTCCAAATTGCTGCATGGGTATGTAGCACACGAAGGGCATATTTGTCTTAGCATCAATGCCTGACTAAGGGCTATGAGGTCTGGAGGTTTTGTATCATTTTGTTTTTTGAGCAGAGATCCCTGGAGGAAGGGTTTGTCTTCAATGACTTGTGAACTGACAGCTGCATGATCTGATTTTCAATATCCTTCTTGGACAAAGCTACTTCTATCAGTGTGCTGAGGTCTAAGAGACTTGCTGGGTGGCACCAGTAGGGGGGCAGGGAATGCAAGAGGAGGAAGAAATAAAGATGAGAGACAATACACAAAAGGCTGAGGTCATATGGAGCCCTCTCTCTTAGTGGGAGGAAAAGAACTGCTCAACCACCGTAGCACTTTTATTTATACATTTGGCAGGTCGGAGTCATGTGACACCCTTTTTGCCTCACAAAATCCATTGCTTGGATTGTCTCGGGATTGATATTCTCTGTACTGAAGCAGCTTGTTCATGTGGCTTGAGTCAGGTACTCTTCGTTCTCCAACCAGACTTGCCTCGCCCCCACCACAGGATCCATTTCCAGTTTCAGCCACTCCCGCCCTCCATCTGTGAACTGTACCTCCTCAGGGTTTGGTGGGCAGCTCACTGATGTTCTGTCTGCTTGTATGGGTCTGGGAAATCACCTATCCACACAGTGGCGGATTTCTGAGCTTGTAAGTAGCAAAGGTGCAGGAGTAAGAGTAGTGTGCATTTTAATATAAAAATAACCTTAGGGGTGTCCAAGCAGCATGGCTTGGCATAGTTCCAACAGGCCAAATCTGCTTTGGCCTTTGCTGGATTTGGAGAAATGCCACTGATTTTGCTAGTAAATCCTTTTTTAGTAAGGGAATAGATCACTGTGGGACAATTAAAACTCATAGTTGGGTTGACCATTTGGCCTTTGAAGTGACATGAGAGAACAAGAGTAAAGAAGCTCTGACTGGGTGTACCTTGACCCCACTGAGATTGAGAGGAGAGATTTTAGAGAAAGAAGCTACAGCAGAAACCAAAGGAATTGAAATACATAGCTGTGACATCCAAGGTCACCCAGGGTTTCGTGCAGGAAAAGCCCAAGTTGAAGAGCACTACTGAAATTTAGGTGCCATTCTGTACCTGTCTTTAGCCATTTCCTAGTCACGCTGGGCCCAAACATTGCAGAAAAGGGTGGAGCCCCTGGGGCTCTGGCTCACTACCATCAGGGTCAAATTGCTGTCAGTTTTTAAGGATACAGTCTGATGGCAAGGTGGCTGGAACCTACAGGGTTTTCACAGGGCCTATGGAGAGAGATGACTAGGTCTGGGTCCTTAAGATGGTGTCCCACGCAGAAAGAGAAGACCCACTGAGTGCACAAAGCATCTCTTGTGAGACTCAAATACTTACTAAGCAGGTGTCTGCTCAAGCTGACTTCCTAGAGTAGAGCCCTCTAACTCCTCAGGAAGAACAATGGAGCCCTCTAGCGGCTGCCATAGAAACTCCCATGAGTTTAGGGCTCCCTTCCCAGGGATTTCTTTAGCCAGTTGGGAAACAGTACACTAAGAGATCAGGGTGGAACCCGTTGAAAACAGTAGCCCTTATGTTTACCCTGATTATGAAAACTTCGGTACCTTGTTTAAGGCAATGGAGGGAGACACCACTTAAGCGTATATGCTGACGAAGTGAGCACAGTAGAAGCCACTTTACAAAGTTCTTTAAAAGTTTCAAGAACCAAGACAGCTCTACTTTTGCATCCTCACTGCCACTTGAGCTTTACTGATTGTTCCTTTGTTCCACTCAGAATTCAAACCATGTTCCTAAATTACCTGAATTTGTTAAGAAAAACAAGGATCGAACTTAATTCAAAAGGGAAATATGTTCCCCCAGATTTTTACCTTAGCTCTTAGCTTGAGATTTTCTGAAGTCCATGAGGCCAGTTGAAAAAAGAAAATGAAAAAGAAGCACGGTAGAATCATGTGGTCTCTCATATGACCAACTATGAATGGCAAACATGGCAAAATCTTTGTAACGGAGCCACAGGGGAAACCAAAATGGCCACTGAATATAACAGAAAGGTAGACTAGGAGGAAACACAACCCTGGGAGAGGGTAATAATAGTAATAATCATAGTAATAATCAGCTCATAGTAATAATCAGCGATAAAAGGCCACCTGTGAAAAATCACAGGTGAGACTGTGAGCACAAAAAGGAGTAAGCTAGGTTAAGCACCTGCTCAAGCAGGAGATGAATTACCAGTAGCTACTTTTCCCACAAGAGTGAGAATGCTGAGCAAAGTATTGTGGAGAACAGAAGCCAAAAGACAAAAAGGCACAGTGAACTCTAGGTCGCCCACAGTGACCCTGAATGATCTGCTCTGCTGCTCCATCAATAATACACTTCCTGGAAACTGTTTACTGATCAAAAACAGGAAAGGGAAAAAAAGTAGAGAGAAACTGGAGTGGGCCTATGGGCCTCCTACTGGCTGGAAAAAAACACAGGGGCCATGGGCTTCCCCGCAGCCCCCTCCCCCCACAGTGGGACCTCAGGAAGATGATGCCCGCTCCAGGAGGAGTCTTGAGCCCTCCAGCCTAAGGGGGCAGGGCATCACTTAGCCATAGATTTTAGGAAGAGAAACAAACAAATAATAAAAAGTGTTGCCTCAAAGGGCCTTATCTCTTGGCTGGTTCCGTCAAATATGTTACTAAACTTGGAGACCGGGATTTCTTTCAAGAGGTTGTTTTGGATTTCCTCATGTCTTAAGTAAAGAATTGGTCAAGACAAGCATGAAAGGTAGCTAGGTTTTACATTTATTAAAGGTAGAAAAAGAAATGTGCTCTGCAGAGCAAGTTGGAGCCAAGTAAAAGTAGGAAAAGGGAGCGTTTCACAGCATGACTGGACTGCTGTGAAAGGAGGCCATAGCTGCCCACCACTGTTTTTTGGTTTTGTTTTGTTTTGTTTTTGTGGAATGAGGGATTGAGCTCAGGCCCTTGCACTTGCCAGGCAAGTGCTTATTCTACTGAGCCATCTCCCCCGCCCCCCAAGTTCAATTTCTTCTGGTTCCAATTTTGTACATCTAAATTTTCCCTGAAGTTTTGTTTTGTTTTGTATTTTAGGGAAGAGTCTACAGGATGTTCAGAGTCTCATTACTAAGATGACTCATAGTGATTCTCCTGTTTACAGCCTACCAAGAGCTGGGATTATAGGTGCATGCCACGAGGCTGAGTCTGAATTGCCATCTTAGCATGCTCCAGGGTTGGGGCTGCCATGACAGGCCCAGGGATCAAACCTCCAGCCCCTGTGCCTGCTTGCAGGTGCTTTAATTGCTGAGCTATTTGGCCAGTCCTCTTGAAGTATTTTAGCTTTTTGTCAACTTTTAAACTTTTTGTCTGCAGAAGCCAGGGGTCCAAGTACTAGAATCACTGTGAGTCCGATTTAGTAGTGAGACCCTGAACACCCTGTAGACCCTAAATACAAAAAGAAAAAAAAAAACCCACCTTTTTGTCAAAAAATTTTACCAGATGCAATTCTGGTTATTTACAGCATTAGTTTGAGTGACTTGATTCTACCAAATTTTATTTTTCCTGGGTGAAATTTTCCATTGTTCATGTTCATAAGATGTATTTCTCTGGCCAGTTTTTAAAATGTGTGACATGCTTTACCATGTGTCATTTTATTTATTAAAAAATTTTTGATGCAGTTCTGGGGATCCAAGCTAGGCCCTGTCTCCCTCTGAAACTTTAGCTGATATGGGTCTTTTTCAGCATTTAGTATTTCTACTAGTAGTCGATATGAATTTGATAAAAAAAAAAAAAAGCGTTTTATTTCTCTCTGAGAACAAGGGCATAGGACTTGGGCATGCAACACTTAAAATGTGTTTTGTACCTGAACAGTAGGACCAACAGAATCAGGTCAAAATGCCCTCCTTCATCCTATAGCTCATTTCCTGCATCATCGTTCCAAGAAACGCCTTTGCTTTTGTCATTCCTCTTGTTTTCATCTTCTGTGCATCCCATTACCTGTGAGAGAAAGGCCACGACACTTCACTCACAGAGGATTCATGAATGAGGAGATACCACTGACGTCAGGTGCCAGCCCAGGACGGGCCTGAGTCACCCAGCTCTCCTGTCCCCTCCCTGCCCCAAGCCTACACTCAGTGTTCTTGACTTTGACCAATCTTCTAAATTACCTTATCATCTGGGAAACTTGAAAAATAAAAATCATACTTCAGAGCTTCTGATTTAATAGTCTGGAAACTGGTATATATAAAATTGCAAATTGTTGCTACAGGTTCATTTTTTTTTCATTTATTTTTATTTTATTAAAATACAAATGTCAATCAGACAGTTTCAAGACACCTTAACCATACAGAGTCGATGAATTAATACATTGCAAACTGTTTTCATAACGTTTTGGTTTTGTACAAGGTGCATACATGATATTATATTTACAGGTATTATTTTAGCAGATATCTCTTATCAGTGAATTAAGAGTGTAGTTGCTTACTTATCTTTTTTTTTATAGCTGAATTATATCAAAAATTCAATAATTATTTACCTAGTGGATGACCATAGCACTAAAAGCCGACATAATATCCTGTCCAACCACCATTAGTGC
>PVKA01042833.1:0-17148 GCA_004027165.1 Ctenomys sociabilis | reverse complement strand
AAAAAATAGAGGTTTGTCCTCTGCATTTGCCTCTTCCTATTCCTAGCCTGACCTGAGTGTTGTGCTTCCCTAAATAGTATATTCTGTCGACGTGCAATAACGTTAGCTGCACCAGCGTGGAGTTCTGCTGGCCTGTTTCCTTCCTTTTATATAAATGTGATTTCCAGAAGTTGATAATAAACACTATTCTAGTCCTGTTCTTCACCTAAACTGATCATTTTAATTAAAAAGATGTGCTAATCAAAAAAAAAATAAATAAATAAATAAAAATAATAAAAATAAAAAATAAAAATAAAAATACCACATCTTTTTCAACCATTCCTCAAGTAATGGGCATCTTGGTTATTTCTAAGATTTGACTATCACAAATTGTGCTGCTATAAACATCAGTACACATATATCACTATGATATGATGTTTTCGGTTCCTCTGGGAAAATTCCCAGCACAGGGGTAGCTGGCTTGAATGGGATTTCCAGTCTTAGTTTTGTGAAGAGTCTCCACACTGATCTCCACAATGGTTAAGGGTGCTGTTTTAACCTCTGATGGTCTTGCTACATCCTGCCTGCCCTGACTCCTCTCTTCGTCTAGTATCCCTGATGTGTGCACTATGGCCCACTGGCAGTAGCTGCTCAGTACCAAACAGACTGCCTTGGGAGCAGGAGCTGGTGCCCAAGCTACCCCCTATAGGAATAAAAGGCTAGCTGAAAGCACCTTCCTCCCCGCTCCCTGCCATGTGCCATGCACCATTAGGGCATCCTCCTGTGGGAAAGGGGAAGAGTATGAGAAAGGCACGTAGTGTCTGCTGAACTCCCAGGAAAAGGAAAGAGCATGGATGAGCTGGTCTCTCCCACATGCCCACAGCAAGGAGGAAGCCCTGGCATGGTGCTGCTGTGCTGTCCATGGGGTTCCCTGACCAGCCCCACCCTGCATCCTTGTCCATTCTGAGTCCAGGCATTCCTGAAGCTCTTGATGTCTAGGTGCTGCCAGGGTGGTGTGCAGACCGAGTGTCCCTGTCCTCAGCCCCACACAGCCAGAAGGGCCTTGCATGTGCCAACAGGTAAAGAGCAGAAGATGGTCTGGACTGTTCAGGAGGTCAGGTTTAATGACACAAGAGCTCAAAAGCAGAGAAACTCTCCAAGCTGTGGTTAGAAAGGGAGACATGCCCAGAGAGGTGCAAAGGGCTGGCTTGGAAGTTGAAAGGGGTCTCTAGATCCCAAGAGAAGCCAGCAAACAGAGAGAAAGCCCAGGAGAAACGCAGCTTTGGGGGCACCTTCATTTTAGCTCTCCTGGGCTTCTGACACACAGACAACAAATGTACTGTAAGCCAGTGGGTTTGAGATCATCTCCTACGGCAGCCATCAAAAGCTAAGCAGCTCTGTTCTCTGTATGCAAGGCAGGGAGTGCTGCCCACAAGCCCCTCTAGCCACATGCTGTGTAGGCCCAGGCCTGCCCCTGAGCTTGGCCTTGGGGAGAGCAGAGAGGCAGCAGGCTGGTCAGACCCAGAAAGGGGACCCACACAGCCTACGCAGAGGGACAGACCCACCGGCGAGTCCTACAGGACCTATGGAGACACAGCCCCGGAAGCATTAGAAAAGATAAGACAATGTAGGCACCACTCTCCTGCCCCTTCTGCAACTCCCCTGACCCCTATTCAGGGATGTGGAAAGGACCCCAAGCCAATACAGGGGTGATGCCATAAGGCCTAAAACACTCTCCACAGGGCCATGGAGGTGGAGCCTTTAACATGTGGTGTACAAAAGGCTGAGGATGTCAGGCAGCACATGAGGTGAAGCAGGAGCTTGAAATTCGAGTTGTCCCATGGTGGTGTCCATGGCCAAGAAGCTGCCCCAGCTCACAGGAGAGCTAGCCAGACATGAGCAGGGTACGTTTGGGGAAGAGGCAGAGGAGCACCCTAGCAAGAAGAAGAGGGGCAGAGGTGCAAGCTCAGTGCAGAACTGGATGGCACTGGGAGTGAAGCCCAGGAGACAACACCAGCTATGGCCCGTGGCTGGGCAGAAGGCAGAGAAGGGCATTGACGGGCTGACCCTGCATTCAGGGCTCAAGTTCATGGCCATCAGAGGCCCCCATATTCCTTCTAGAATCACAGCTGGGCCAGCCTCAGCTCTCCCCGGTGTCCTGCAAGGCTGGCTCCCTTTTCCCTCATTCGTGGGCCATACTTCCCCCTCCACACCACCAGATGTGGCAGCCCATGACCCAGGGAAGCTTCCCCACTTGAAGCTGTTGGGATGGTCTCCCAAGTCCTGGAACCACTTCTCCAGATCCTCCAGGGAATCCCTGACACAGCCCAGCCGGGATTTCCTCTGATGAGCCATAAAATTGATTAGCATAATTAGATCAGACATAGTATGATATCATTACAGTCGCCTCTGCTGTCTTCTCCCTTCATTAATAAAGTGCACATTCAGAACACAATCATCCAGCCCCATCTTTGTGCCCTGAGTGAGCTTCCTGCAGCAAATGACAGGAGAGGACTTGCACGTGACCGCCAGCCTCCGGACCGTGCTCCCAGACGCCCCTCTCTGGCCTGTACCAGGCAGCGGCAGACATGGTGCCCTGCGTGTGGAGAGCCAGAAATGAAACAGTTTCCTCAAACCAGCACGGAGTCCAGCCCAACAGGTGAGGGTCGGCGGGCAGACGTGCAGCTGGCAGGACCTCAGCAACCCAGAGCAGGGGCTCAGAACAGAAACTGTGGGGAGCATGTGGCTGCACCTCGGAGCCACAGCAAAAGGCTGGCATGGAGGACTCTTAACTGCCCCTTATCTGGGGTGCTTTGTTCCTTATAGCACCTTTCAGTTCCATCTCTAGCCCAACCTTCTGGCGATGCAAATTTTGGAATTTTTCTAAGGTGGCACCTAAAAAGAAACACCATTATTTCACTCAGTAAAGAAGCTGAGGTCAGGGATGTCGTAAGACTCAAGGGTAAGGTGACCCAAGTGGGAGGGAAGCCAGGTGCTCTGTCCCCACTCCATGTGCTCACAGCCCCCCAGGAGCCCAGGAGAGAAGAGGCACACCCAGAGCGTGCCGCCACAGGCCACTGTGGGAAGGCATCCTGTTCCATGGAGAAAGGCATCATGTTGTGACCCCCAGGATATGTATGTGTGTTCCCCAGAGGCTCGTGTGCTAGAAGGCTGGTGCTCTGGGTGGTGGTGAAGCCTCTAATAGGCAGAGTCAGGCATAAGGAGGCTAGGTCCTCGGGGATATCACCCTCCAAGGGACTGACAGTGGCCCCCAAGAGCAGACTAATTCTGCTGGTAGGGAGGGGCTGTAAAGCAGCTCTGTCTGTCTTCTCCCTCTCCCTCTCTCTCCCCCTCCTCCTATCCCTCCCTGGCCTTTTCCCTCCTCCACTTCCCCTTCTCCCTCTTTCTGTTTCTGTCTCTCTCTGCCCCTGACCCTCCTCTTCTCCTCTCCCCTCCCCTCTCCCCATCCCCCTCTTCCTCTGCCTCTTTCTCTCTCTCCCTGACCCTTCCCTCCCCCTCCCTGCCCCTTTCCCTCCTCCCGCGCTCCTCTTCCTCTCCCTGCCTCGCTTCCTGTGTCACCCTATGCTCTTCTCTGCACACTCTTCCCTGTGGTGATGTCATCTGTCACGAGCTCCTCATCAGAGCCTGAGAGACCCAGGGCAGCGCAGACCTCCTGTGCTGCAAGTTCGTTAACCTGGACTCTTTATATAGTACTCAGGCTCAGATGTTTTGTTATAGGAACAGAAAATGGGTGAATACAAGGAGCCAAATTCAAAAAATTCATCAATAGTAAAAGAGAAAGGGTGGGAGAGATTTTTGGTAAGACTGGCATTATTAACAACAACCCAGCCAAGTGAAGCATCGCTTCCTGGGTACTTCCGTGGTGCTGAGCTCTCTATGGAGCTGCTTCATTAACCCTCTGAGCCCTCTCAGGGGTAGCA
This sequence comes from Ctenomys sociabilis, assembly GCA_004027165.1. Lineage (NCBI taxonomy): Eukaryota > Metazoa > Chordata > Mammalia > Rodentia > Ctenomyidae > Ctenomys > Ctenomys sociabilis. The sequence goes on along the minus strand of PVKA01042833.1, from coordinate 13,228 downwards.
CCACCACTGCCTCTGTTTTCCAATGAGGAAACTAAAGGAGAAGATACAGGAACTCTTCTCGTGACCCAGTAAAACATCTCGCTGAAGTCAAACCAAACCCAGGTAACTCAAAACCCACCTGCTCACCATCATTCTGCCCCTCCCTGGGCATGTGCCCTCTACCCACTGTGGGGGAGATGCCAGACACCTTCCGGTCCCGCGGGGACACCTGCCATTCCCCACAGCATGACGACGTCCCCAACAGCAGCACCCTAGGTACTGAGGACTCTGCACACACAGAACAGGCTCGCTCCTGCTGTCTCTGTGCAGCCCGGGACTGCTGAGAAACAAGGTAGAAAGGAAAATCAGACAATTAAACGCTCCATGACAGAGCAGCGCCAGTGGATGCTGCCGCGGAAGAGAGCAGGTGAGGGGGACACAGGGACGCTGATGCAGTCTAATTTTAAATGGGTGCTCGGGAAGGCCCACCCAGCAACTGCACAGGAACACAGACTTGAAAAGGTCAGGGAGCAGCGTGCTTTCACTGTGGAAGCTGCCGGCAAGGGCTCGCGCCCGGGCTGGGAGGGTCCCGGCGCCACCGAACCCCAGCATTCTGCCGCTCAGAAGAAGATGCAGGCTGTGACAGTGGCGCCGCAGAGCAGGTACTCAACACATGCTAATTTCCTTTTCTGCTCACATGTACAGGCTTTCTGTCTAGGAAGAATTTTTGAAAAGCATTCAGAAATGTGGGCCATTGGAACGCTGGGGCAGAGAAGAAACTAAAAGGGGCTCTGAGGAACAAAGACCCATTAATAATTCTCAGTCAGACAGAGACTCCCGCCTGCCATGGAGATCACACGAAGACGCCATCTTCCTTCCTGCGTTCGGACAGTTTGCAAGCGGCAGCCCAACCCAGCACCTCAGAACGTGGCCCTGTTTGGCAGTAAGTTCACCAATATGGAACTAGGCAAGATGGGTCACGCTGCAGTAGGAAGGGACCCCAGTCACCACCCCTGGTGTGTTCTCAGTGAAAAATGTGGTCACAGAAGCACACAGGGGGGATGTGACACTCGGTAGGCAACAGAAGCCACAGGCCACCAAGAGCCAGGAGAGAGCAGGCTACAGACTCCCCACAGGAACAAACCTGAGGACAAACTGAGACCCTCAGCATCACACTGCCTTGCGCTGGAGCTACTCTTTGTGGTTCTCTGTATGGCAGCTGTAGCAAGCTGACGTGTCCTCCACAGCTATCACCTCAGAGGTCTCACGGTGGCTGTTATTAAGTTCAAAGAGTAAGGAGCACGGAGACCCAGAGAAAAATTCAGTACACTTGAGAATGAAATCTTGGAGAGAACTAGGGTGCTGATGCTAGCACTGGGAACCGACTAGAAGTACTCCAGGAGCCTCTAAAATGCTAGGGGGCCTGAGCTCCAGGGAAACAATCAGCTGCCTCCCACAGCTGCAGGTGCTCTCCCAGCAAAAGGCAGAGACCAAGGATGGGTCTCCCAGAGCCTAGGGCAGGAGCTCTGGAGGCCACGGGACATGGACCCTGCTCCTGAGCACGCAGGCAGGGACCAGCAAAGGCCACACCCAGGCCAGTAGGATCCTCACGTGGCCAGCCCCTCAGAGTGTCATTACTCCTGTAGCTGCGTCTTGGCTGCCATTGTCACTGCCCAGAGAGCTGTGCTTAGGCCTGGGCCTCACTCCTCCCTGTATTCCAGGGGAGAGAAGTGGCCCTTTTCAGGCATAGGCTGAGGGAGTGGACTGCACCCGTGGTAGCTAAGGAACACTGCATGTGTTTGGCAAGGAAAGAAAGCCTAGCGGACACTCAGTGACCACGACAGCAGCAGGCACTGTTCGCCTGCTGTCCCCCACATCCAGCTTTCTGTCTCCCTCTTCTTTCTAGCCACACACTGAGGCTACATAGCAGGCACAGGGTGCTGCAGGCAGGCTACATAGCAGTCTCTCTTATCTGCAGTTTTGCTTTCTGTGGTCTCGACTACCCATGGCCAACTGTGATCTGAAATTAGTAAATGGAAAATTCCAGAAATAGTAATTCATAAGTTGCAAGTGACTTCCATTATAAGATATTGTTATTGTAATTATTGTATTTCAACACTAGCTCTTGTTTGATCTCTTTCTATGCCTAGTTTACAAATGAAACTTCATCCTAGGACTTGTATGCACAGGGAGAGAACTGAGTGTGCGGAGTGCATACTACTGCCCCTGGCTCAGGGGTCTGCAGCTGTCGTAACCCCCACGGTTGGGGGGCTGTGATGCTAGCCTGTCCCTCCTGTGGTGAGACGTGGCCACGAGCATGCGCTCTTGCTGGTGAAAGGTGGTGAGAGGGCTGGGCATGCTGTGTGTCCAGGAGCCTCTGAGCCCCTCAGCTTCCTCCCTCCCTCCCACCACCCGCAGGATGGCCGCCAGGCCTCAGGAGCCACAGACCCCTCCGGTGGAAGACTTGGAGTTCCAGGTCACTGTGGCACAGATTGCTACCTGCTACTCAGAAGGGCTGCACCGGACTGGGACACAAGCCAGAAGCAAACTGATGGCACCATGCCTTTGAAGTTTTGGCACAGCACGTTCACCTACCAGAAATACGCAGCAGACACTCCTCTGGCCATAGGTGGCCCCGTGTCCTGAGGTAAGGATCTGTAAAGTCAGCTCTGCCATGAGCCAGCGCCTGACCAGACCAAGTCAAGTCTCAGCTGGGGTCCGTCCCTGCCCATCTCAGACACGCAGCCAGGTGCTCAGAGAATGGGAGCACAGCAGCACTGGACCCTCAAGGATTCAGCCACCAGCTGCAGGGTTCTTCCCAGGAACCTGAGCATAGCAGGCACAGGCTGCTGCAGGCAGGCTAGAAGTGTGTGCTCCCTGGGCGCCTCTGACTCTGGCCCGGGACCCAGCTGCTTCACCTCTCCTGGTCCCTCTCACCCCGCCAGGTGCCAGGACCTGGGAGCTGGGCTGCAAACCACCTCCCTGGGAAGTGCCCTGAGCATGACTCAGCCTGGCCAGGCCCCACGCGAGGACACAGGGCTCTGGGCAGTGAGGCAGGGAGGCACTCACAAGAGCCGAGGACCCGTGCGAGCACACACTCTTCTAAAGTTGGCAGCACAGGACCCAGAGCGCCCCACAGCCCTACACAGTGGGCTAGCAGACTGAGTAGAGGACCTTACAAATGCCAGAGGTCCCATCACCAGGCGGCAGGGCCAGCACCACACCTGTGACCCCGGAGCCTGTCCTCACCGGCCCAGCAGCACACCGTGTGCTGTCCTCAAGGTCAGCTGGAGCCGCCCAGTGGCTCTCTCCCATGTGCTCAATAGGCAGCCCACAGCCCCCCACAAGGCAGAAACCCCCTTCCCAAAATCCAGGCCCTGGCTCGAGAACTGGCGCCCACAGTGGACAAGGACATCCCTCTGTGTTGAGACCGGGTAGCTGCTCCACTCTCCCTACGGTGGGTGCTGCCCTCTGGGAAGTGCTGGGCCCCTTCTGAATGTTCACTGCGGCTCCAGTAAATATGTGAACTTCTGTGTCTTGCTATGCAGCCCTTCCAAACATTACCGAAGGAATCTGAGTAAGTCACTCTCTCAGCTGTTTCCTTCTGCTATTATTTTATGTTTTCTCACCTAAATCCCTTCTGCTACTGGCCCACCTAAGTGCTCAGACAAGAGTAGCTAATCATAATGCTAAACTTTTTTGATGAAAAAAAATCCTTTCACCATCAAATACAACTTTCATTACTGTCTTCTACCTTACATTAGCTAAGAGTAGCTGCAAATCAAAGCTCCAGTGACCCCATCCATGAGGAGCGGTGCTTATGGGGCACAGCAACGCTTGGGGTGTCCTTGAAGCCTCAGCTGTGGAGCCACGCACAGGGCAGCTGTCATTAGCCCCATTCCATGTTCAAGAAACCAAGTCTCGAAGGTATGAGTATGTGGCTGCTAAAAGGGGATGCAGCATGGCTGAAGAGGACGTGACACATCTCCTGAGGATCCCTGGCCAAGAGGACCGAGGACTCCCCACCCCTACTGCTCCAGCACTCCCCACCTCCACCCAGGTGAGGGCCAGCCCCACCTCTGCAGGAAGCGCACAGAAGTTCCAGTGGCAAACCTCAGGCACAGGACTCATCCCCACAGCAGTGGGTATCCATGAGGAGGAGCTTCAAATTGGGGGGCTGAAGATCAAACTTGGACGTGGGCTTGGGCTGGAATATTAACGGCAGAGGTGGGAATGAAGGGGATGAGACGCAGAAAGTCAGAGAGGGAAAGAGCTGTCTCCTGTCAGGCGCAAGCTCCAGAGCAATAGAGATACACTGGGAGTTCAATTTCTGTTTGCCTGAGCCAGGGAGAAAATCTAATTAAATATGGTGTCTGAGTTTGGAGAAGCTGGGATGGGGCTGGAATATAAAGTGTGGCAGCTACCCATAGATCAGAGGGCAATATTAATAAACCCACAGAAAGGGACAGCAGGATCCGCCAGTAGTATTGATAAAATGCAAAGCAAAGACAAAGCAGGCGGGGAATATTGCATGATAATGCCGATAAAAGCCTCCAGGGACACCTCCCCCTCCAGCCTGCCCGCCTGCTGAGGAGGGGGCAGGACTCTGCCTGGGCCCTTGCCCTCTTCCTCCTTCTCCTTTTCACCCATCCCTGGTCTCTGCTGTTTCCCACAAGCATGAGAACTTAGCATCAATGAGCTTTTCCGAGAACGACTGAAGCCAAGACTGGGGATAAAGGAATAACTGAGTCTCCACTTCAGCTGAGAACATTGGGCAGAGGAAGACATAATAAGGGCTACAGAACTCTTCTTCCATAAACTTGGAGAGGGACCTGGCCACACATAGGCTCCAATACTAGAGTCTTGTTTTCAGGTTACGAGGGCAGTGGCTTCTGTGGAAATGTTCCTCACTCGGCAGCTCAATCCCCCTTGGTGTCTGCAGCAACCCCCAGCATTCTGATGCTTCAAGACCAATGCAAGAGCCCTGTTGAATGACGGAAGCCATTTTCACAGAAGCCTGGCACCCCTGAAAGTGCTAGTGCACAGGCCAGTGAGATTCCGGGCTAAGCCGGGACACCGGCTGCAGCTCCTTCCTGACTCCTCTGGCTTCCTAAGCACTGTGCCTACAGTGGGCAGGGCCAAGGAGCTCTTCCCGGCAGGCAAAAACAACCCCCCGGTCTGTCTCCGTGACCACTGTCCCAGTTGAAGCAGCCCTCCGCTGAACTGTGCCATTCTTCTGTCATCTGTGGTTCATTGCCATCAGCTGGTACGTTATGATTTCCCCTTATTTTCCGAAGCTTTTCTGTGTTACGGCCGGCATCTGCCTGGAGTATGTGCAGCAATTTTTATTGTGCATTAATCTGTGTGGTTGATGAGGCTGCGGACCATAACTGTCCCTGCTCTAAATAAATCCATCTCTGCCCAAGTCCAGTTCAACTTTTCCTCTAACCCCAACCTCTCTCTCCAGACTGGATCTCTGCCATCACCTACTCCATCTTCTTGGGAATCAAATAAGAACTCAGCTGATTCCTCTGGAACTTGCTCGCTGTACGTTTCCCCTCCCTGAGTTCCCTGAACTGCAGTTCCCCTTTCTGGTAAAAGGAACAACAAGCAGCTCAGCCCTCCATGTGTGAAGTGAAGTCGGGGGGCACTGTGGGTGAGGAAAGGCTTCCTCAAGTCCTGAGACATCTGGCCACCAGCCTGGGGATACGAAAGTCTGCACGGCAATCAGAAATGGGCCTAATTATTGAACAGTGGCCCAGGTTCTGCCAGCATCACACATCACAGAGGCAAGTAGCCCCTTATCAAACATTTCACTTAAACTTGATGATACCTTATGAGGGTTGCCAGCACTGTGCTCATTTAATAAATGAGAAAACTATCAGAGGCTTACAAGAAACCTTGGAAGGCTCAAAGCTGATCAGAGCATTCCATGCTGCCTAAAGTCCTACCTTGGGAAAACAGCAGTCCTGACCTCTCCAAGCCTTTCATCCTGGGACAGCCTCTCGGGGCCCTTCATCCTGGCCGCAGATGCCCTTGTCCACCTCCTCCAGTGCTGCTCTCTCTCACATCACACAGGAGCCTTACACCTCTCGGCTGTCTGCAGGGCCCTGACCCTCTATCCTTCCTGCTCATCTGCTCTGGCCATAGCAGCTGTCCCCTGGGCACTTTTTCCTTGAGACATTGGCAATGAGATTCTCTCTGCCTGAACCTCCTTCCCCTGTGGCTCACTTCCTCATCTCATCTGCATCCACCCTTAAATGTCACCTCCTCGGGAAAGCATCAGTGACTATGTCATATGAAGCAGCAACCCTCAGCTCTTCTTTCTCCATTCTCTGTTCTACTGTCAAAGCGTACAGTGCTCCTGGCCCTCTACCTACCTGGCACCTGTCTGTCAATCATCTACCCATCCATCATCTATTATCTATGGTCTCTGTGAAGCTGCTTCCTGCCTGGCCCTGCGCTTGCTAGAATGCAAGAGCAGGGGCTGTCTTCCACTTACTGCTATAACTGCAGAGCCCATGGAAGCACCTGGAAAATAAAAGAGCTTGGTAGGCAGCAGCAGCAGCAGCATCAAGCCTTCCTGTGAATCCACGTCACCCTCACAGTGATTTCTGTCACGAGAGGCAGTGTGTTTATGGCCAGATGCACAGGCTGGGGGTCAAACAGCAAAAGCCAAAGCCTTGGCCCCTCCACTGATAATCTGCCCAGGTCCTCTACCTCCTGGGCATCAGCTCCACCATCTCTGAAGTAAAGGTGTGGGCAGTACCAACACCAGGTTGTTCAGAGCACAGCATAGATTCTCAGGAAATGTTACCTGTCACTATTATTGCAATTGCAGTCACTGTCATTGCCATCACTACCACTACAATTATCAGCACTGACCTTGTGAATTGGGCCCAACACATACAATGTTCCTTTAAAAACAAAAACTACCCAGAGAGGTTAATTGACCAGGCTCCCAGCCAAGTGTCTAGTACAACTGGAACCCGAGCTACCCACCTCCCTCCTAGCCAAGACTCCTGCCTTTGTGCCCCACCCTCTCTGCTTCAAGTGTAGCACAGCACCGGGGTGGTGCCCTGAGCAGACCCTCCCCGTGCAAGGCCCACTCTGCACAGAGCCAGCCAAGGGCAGTCACGCTGTGCAAACTCTGACACTACGCTCACTGCCTGCCTGGCAGACATTCCTGCTCAACGGTAACAATCTCACCTGTGTGAGGACTGCAGCCTGCTCAGCCCCTAGGGTGTCACATCACTGGCCAAAGCCAATCACAGAATCCTGGCTCCTCAACTATTCATGCATGAAATGGAAAAGGACACCTCTAAAGCCTGTGCCCCCCAGAGAGCAGGACAGCTACCACCAGAAAAGCTTCCCAGGTCTTCCCTTTGCCTCTCCACTCGGGGTGCTGCTGAGCGCCCATGCAGTACCCGGCTGGGGCTGCCACCTTGCAATCATGCTGCTCAGGGAGACAGGGTGGCAGACAGGTTAGCACACAGAAGTGGGACAGAGAGAAGCCACCTGACATTGCCCTTCCTGGACAGCTGGCCTAAGCCAGAAGCTGTGGTGTGAGAGGACTGTGGGCCACAAAGTGTAGCCCCTCGGAGTCCTGACTTCCCTGGTTTTCTGCCAAAAGCATCCTGACCCCACCTTCTTATGACCCCACACTCCCTCCAGCCTCAGGCTCTGTCGTTTTTTTGGTTTTCTGTATTTGCAAGACCAGTCTGCCCTGCCATGGCTGAGGCTGGGATTGATCCTGCTTCCTCGGTGTAGGCAGCTCCCCAAAACTGGATACCATGCCCAAACTCTCCATCAGCTCCCCCTTGAAGGGGCCTCCAGGCTCCTGTCCTCCTTGCCCCACTCAGTTAGTCCCTGAAACCTGTCTCAGACCCACCCCAGCATCCTTCCTGCATTCCATATGGCACCTGCTCCATGCCAAGCACCAAGAAGGCAGGGGTGGTGGTCCTCACCTTCATAGAACTCACCTGATTGCATTGACAGCTCTCAATCCTTCAGTCATGCTATCAAATGGGCAGAGCAGAATCAGGAGCTCATTACAGATAAGTGTAATTAAGCTACTTTCCCTTACAAATCTGTGAAGCAGCAGAGCTAGGCCCTCCAGTTCAACATTCTCTCTGCCACACGAAAACCTAAATCAAATCAACATGATTCAAGACTACCATGACTTGAAGAGACACACAATTGTGAAGGTGGTTTCCCAGTGGCTGAGCAAGCAGTACTCCTAACCCAGAAGGCCCACTTAGGGGCAACCTAGGCTCAGGAGACTACAGGGGAGCTGGGGTCATGACATTAAACAATGTGCGTGCACCAGACCCCTCAAAGAGAACTTAGTGGAGGAGCCCTTCTTTGCCCACTCTTAGCAAAGGCACCTATGTGTGTGATAGATTCTCCTGTCCCTCTGTACAAAGATTGGGAAGAACAAGCAAGCTATTCCCTGACTATAGAGAAGGTATCCTGATAGGCATTATGATGCAAAGGGACAGAGGGACAGGGGGGCAGGAAGCAAGAAAGAAGGACGGAAGAGGAGAGAACGAGACAAAGAAAATAAGGAGCGGGATAGAGTTTTGCTTTGATCTGAAATGGCCCCCAAAGTTTCATGTTCGTCCAGAGCGAAGGCCCTGGGAAAATGACTGGCTCAGGACCATGCGTTCCTCGCAATGGGACTGCGTTGCTGGAGTGCAATGGAGGAAGGAGGCAGGACCTTGGCAAAGGGCGGGGCCTTGGGGGCCCTGGGCCTCTCCTGGCCCTAGCCACTGTCCCTCAGGGCCTCCTTTCTGTTTCCTGGATGCCACGAGCTGGGCAGCCTTCCTCCCCACCATCCTCCACAGTGGTGCTCCTGTTCCACCGAAGACACAAAGCAACTGGGCCAGCCCACTGTAGACTGAGCCCCCTGAGACCATGCCCCAAAGTAAACCTTTCCTTTTAGGTTGTTACTGTCCGGTATGTAGTCACAGTGCTGGAAAGCTGATGAGCACACACAGACAGAGATGCGTGGATCAGATAGATACTCGAGGAAAAGAGACCTTGCCAGGGAGAAGCTGCAAGCGCTGTCACCCAGCCTTCCTCTCAGTCTCCCTGCAGTTCTGGAAGGACTTTTGCATTCATTATGAGTATAAACAACAGCCCCAAAGCAAGGACCCTCAGAGTGCCAATCACTGTAGGAACTGTCACCAGAGATAGCTCTTTTTATGGCCAGGAGCCTCATCACACCCAGGACAAAATTCCATTAAGGAAAAGAGCCAGAGCCTGCAGACCAAAATATGTGGATCCTGTTGGGGGCTGTGGAAGATGTGAGCCCTAGGGCCACAGACAGCATCTCAGGCTGGGGATGAGCACCTAGCAGGCACACCGCTTGACACTTCAGTGCATCCGGGTTATTCAGACTTTAATGAGTACACATTAAATATGCAAAGACCCAGCTCTTGCCCTAAAGAATCTTTGGTGCACCCATAAATGGGAAATGTATATATTTGATAAAAAGAGCTTCTGCTAAATCTATAGACAATAAGATATGGAAATAAACTTGATTCTTGTTGGGGGACTAAGATCAAAAAGAAAAGAGGATACAGTTCAAAAGGATGTGCACTGGAGCTGGGCCTGGGAGAATGCTGCAGCCGGAGAGTTGGAATGGGAAGGGTTCTACAGCCTAAAAGGCAAAGCATTCACACCAGCTCACAGGAGAGGGGGAGCGAGGCAACAGGTGGGGCACCAGACACCTGGCCCGCAGGTCCTCCCCGCCGAGTGGATACATCTGACTACTGAGGTCAGCAGCTAGAGTGGGTGAACTCTGAAGAGGTCTGACAGTCACCTAAATTAAATCCGGGCAGTGTGGATGCACACCAAGGTCCCGAGGACGACTAACCGCCTGCCACAGGAAGGAAGCTGCTGCGCACTCTGGATGTCGGATCATGGCTTGGGGGAAGGCAACACCCAGCAGTGCCACAGCTTTCCTGTCTCTGCCATTGATGAAGAGCCATGCATCGGGAGTGCAAGTCTGTTCATGGTGGCATTCCCTCTGAAACTTCTCCCCAGTCCTTCAGAGCATGTCATGGTGAACATCTGGATTGAAACCAGGATTTTCTATGAAAGAGCAGAAGCCTACTGAGCCACTGAGCCACCTCTCACCACAAAGGAGAGCATGGAGGTGCTGTGGACAGTTTCCACCACCCTTGTGTCCCTCAACAGTCCTCAGGGGAAATCTGGAGTGGTACAATGCAAAGGAAAGCCTCTCTCCTCCCATTCCCCGAGGACCCCCTGATTCCCAAGGTGGGGAACCTCACACATGTGTGCACACTATATACGCTCACCCACACCCAAATGTGCCTGTTTCTTCAGGATGAGAGGTGACCTTTCAAGGGACTGCCGTGTCCATGCTGCAGGTGGGCCTCTCCCTTCAGTGAACAGGGCTAGTACCCTCAGAGAAGGACTCTAGAGACTGACAGGCCCTAATCGCCAGGGTGGAAGTTGGAGGGCCCTGGAAGGGAGAGTGTGTTGATGAGTTCAAGCTGAACATGACAGCAGAGTACCTGTACCTTTTTCCTGTCTGCTTTATCTCTTCATTATCTCTGCTGGAGGAGAGCCAAGCAGGACACCTGGAGGTGTCCTCAGATGTAATTGCCAAAGGCACCCCAAAGCCTAAATGAAGAGCAGTAGAAACCACACGTGCCACGATCCTGGTGCTGACTGTGGAGTTGCCACCTACTCGATGAAAAATAGCTCCATATTTATTCCTCAGTGTCTCAGTCCTGGCCTGATTCTGAGCTGTCTTAGAATCATGCAGCAGAGACTGAAAAAATGCAGCTTCAGTTCCCAAGCCCACCATCTAATTGCCCAGCCATCTGCATTTTTAGTAAGTAGGCTTCTAGCATGGACTAATGCAGGAAAGACAGAGAAAGGGAGCACATGGCACCCTGGGCTCTAATGAGGTGGATGAAGGATGTGGTCCCCAAATAAAGCCAGAGTCCAGGGACTCCGACTCCCAGGGATGTTCCTTCTGCCCACATTTGCCCTGCACAACCTTGGCATCACCCTCTCCCAAGCTCCTGAGCCCATGCCCAGTGCAGCTGGGAAGTGGGCCTTTCCTGAATGGCTCCAGGAAAACTTTCTCTCCAAAGTTGCAGGATCCCTGCAGTAGCTAGCTGACTGCCCTCTTCCCTGTAACAGAAGACTGACTGTCCTCCATCTGCCCCAAACCCTGGGGCCACATGAGTTTTGGGTGGACAGAGGGATTCAGCCCACAGGAGCACACGGGTGGCACCAGCTGTGAGTGCTAAGAGGGTGTCCTAGTGGCTCTGGTTCCAGCTGCTCAGTGGGAAGTAAGCCCTCAGCGGTCTGGGCTTGCACACTCTGGAGGGCATCACTGGACCAACAGCACCATCTGCTGGCCATTGGTTGCCACTACGCCTTCCTTCTGAGCCAGCTACAAGGGAGCCTTTGCCCAGCCTGCCCAACGCCCAGGCCAAGCCCCATCCCCAAAATGTGGGAAATACTGGGGCGTGATTGTCCCTTGGAGAACCTCTTCAGAGTCACTAGAGCTAAGGCAGAGGGTCCATAGTTTCTGGCCCCACCCTGGCTGAGCGCGAGCCTCTGAGGAGCCCTGTTCCACAGTGACTCCCAGGAGGATGTTTACCAAACCCCAGGCCTGGCATAAGCCGGGCAAGCAGCCTGCCTCTGAACCACACCTCCAGTCCTGACGCTGGGTATTTTTATTTCTCCTAGATATTTGCCTGTGTATATCCACCACCCCATTATCTTTCCAAGCCCCCATAGATTTTATTGACTGAGTATTTCTCTAGGAAGTGGCTAGGACACTAACTTGTACTGTGGAAAGCTAAGGAGAGGTTTTGAGCACAAGGCATCCCCTGTGCCTGTGCAGGGCCCTTCCTTCTTTCTGAGCTTGAGTCCCCCTGGCCACCTCTGGCAGAGGCGTGCCCAGCGCCAGACATGCCCTATACACTTGATCTTCACAAGGACCCCATCACTTGCGAGCACCTGCAGTCCAGCCTGCGCAGTCTGAGCCAGAACCTCCAGCCCTAGCAGCTGTACAAGACTGCGTACATGCAGGACCACTGGCGTGGGCACGCCCACGTCCCACTAAAATCGTGCCACGTGCACTGGCACACCGCCCCTTGAAAAGATTCCAGGCCCACCACAAAGAGGTGCGATATGAAGACGCAAAAACAAGCATCCTGGGAGGATGGAAGCCCCAGAACCCAAGTGGGTGTGCAGCTATGGGAAGCATGAATCTTGGACGCTCGCGCTAAGGCGGAGACCTTGTGGCCAGCCATTCTTCATTCCCACAAGCTGTGTTGAGTTGTCCCACAGGCACCAGGCTGTGGGAAAGCAGCAAGACCCAAGAGGGGAACTCCTGCCAGCCAGGGGTGCGCGCTAACGCTGGAGAGAGACGACTACAGCGCAAAAGCCATGGATGACTCTTCGCAGAATGCAGCGAGTGTGCCGGGAGTCTTGCTAACCCCGCCCGGCAGCCGCCACCGCCACTCGCACACCCCAACTCTCTTCCCAGTTCCGGCTGGCTGCCACAAAGTTTCCCAACTCGCGGGAGCAGCTGCCGTTTTCTCTTGCCTTTGTTTTCCCCCCTCTCAGGGTGGAAAATGAATTTCGAGCATAGCTGCGGAGCCTGCCAAGTAATTGGAAAACATGTCGAACAATGTGTCTGGTTGCCTGGCGGAGGCGGGGAGACTTGGCGTCTCCGGGACGCGTGCCGCGCTCTCTGGGTCTTGGGGTCCCTGCTCATGTCGAGGTGTGTAAACGCTGCAGAATCAGCGAGGGGACGTTGGAGGGGGTCCTGGGCACGTGTTTGAAATAGGTCGAGTTTCAGAGCCCAGGAGAGTGCCGCTACAGACACTTTGGGAGTCCCGGTGCGTGCGCGCTGCACCGGGCAGTGCTGACCACCCAGGCGCTGGAGAGAGGCCCAGCCCGGGCAGCCTAGCTGCGGCCTCTTGTGGGCCTTTCCGCTCTGTACTTGCGCGGCCTCTGCCACTGACTGTCCCTAAAGGTCTGCAGCCCAGGCCCTTCCTGTTGTTTCCGCTTCTGCTCCACTACAGCTCCTCCCCAGTCACTGGCCCATGCCCCTCCTCCACACAACCCCAGCCATATCCCCATCCCCACCCTACCCCTTCGCCTGCCCCTCCCACCTACCCAGGCAGAGCAATTGAATGGCAGCCTCAATGGCAGCCTGGTTCCGTGTTAAGGATGGGGCCCCGCCTTCTCG
>PVKA01042832.1:0-17147 GCA_004027165.1 Ctenomys sociabilis | reverse complement strand
AACAACTTGAAGCACTCAGTTGAAGCAACACCTAGAAGATAAAGGCCTTAAGCTTCAATCCCGTGTGAGCTTCTCTCATCTTGCCCTCTCTCTCTGCAAACATCTCTTTCTCTTCTGCTGAGAACCATTTGTTCCTGAAGGTCCTCAGTAATGGGAGCTGCTGTGTAGATGGGGAAGTGACAGTGCTCAAGATTTCTCTTCCAAATGTTTGGTGGGCTCCTGCTAGAAGGAGAAGCATGAAGGGTGGGCAAGCATTTTGATAGCTTCCCTGTTTTGTGCCAACCATGTGTCCCAAAGCATAAAACAACTGAAAGTTTTTGTTTTTCACAATCAAATTTTCTTCCTAATGCTGTTTTGCTTTGTTCCCTGGAAACTCCTACTTCAAAGCTTCTTCAGTCTTTATGTCTGCACAAGGATTTTCCCCTTCTTGAGACAAGCTTTTAAGGAATGCTCTTGATACTTTGGGAAAGACTAAAATATCACACTTCCAGCTGTGAGAGGTAAAATGGACTTGCTTTCCTGCTAAATATATCCCCTCTGAGGCTGGGATATTTCATTGAAAATAACACTTTCTGAATGGTGATCTGGAACCGGATTGGTAATCATATCAATGCCAAAATATCATACCAAACATGATCCCAATAAATTTATGGTTTTGTTTTTGACCAATTGTATCCTAATGTTTTCCGCTGAAGATGCAGATTCATATGAGTTAGTGTTTCACTAACAAATTAGTTTTTAATGTTATTTTTAGCATCAGCAAACTAGTTTCTAGCAAATTAGTTTTTGGCATTATTTGAAAGCTCCTATGCTAAAGAAAAATCAGGAGCAATTCCATGGATACAAGAATGCTAAAACTGTACATGGCTAGCTGCAACATAGAGAACAGAGTATGGTTATATCATTGATCTCTTTCTGTGCCTAATTTACAAGAAACTTACAATGATAATTGCACACATACAGAAAAAACTGAAGATCCATGCTATAGATCTTTCTTCTTGCAAACAAGAGGTGAAACCCCCATGCAAAAGTTTACCTCCTTCTACTTTCAGTGGGCTGAGAAGTATCAAACAGATGAGATATTTCTATGTAAAAACTTTGATAGTATAATACTGTGTTCTTTTAGTACCCTGAGATATATTTTTCACAATTGCCTCTGAATGTTCAACCCAATACAAACGAGTTTAGGTTTTGCTATTTCTTTAGGTCTTTATTTTCTTATCAGTTTCCCATGGCACAAAAAGCTTGTATTTAATTTCCATGATTTTCTGTCATTAACCTACTAAATATTGTCTTCATTACCCTTCTCTCATTGGTGGGACAAAATACCCAACACCCAAAATGAAGAAAGGAAAGGTTTATTGAGCTCACAGTACTGAAGGTTTCAGTCCACACTCAGTTGGCACCAAGGCAGACAGGCACATGGCAGAGGGCAGTAGTTCAGGTGACGGCAGAGAGAATGAGCAAAATGGAGGAGGAAGATCAACAATGGCAACAGAAGGGAAGTCTGTCTTCCACAAACTGCAGCCAGACTGTCCGCTCCAGGCTGGATATAGTACTCACGCTCATAATCTCAGCTGTACTAAAACCCCAATCCCAGTGGATTATGAGTTAACGTCAAACTCTGAAAGCCCCTGCCCCATGACTGCATGGCACAAACCATAACAGATGTCAGTTTAATTCTGAGGCCTGGTGACAGTCCCTAGAGGCTAGAGATGATGTTTTACTTACCAGTATTGCCTGGTCATTAGTGTCAGGCACCTATTATTGTGGCTCACTCCATTTGCGCAAGGACCCCTCTGTTTACTGGAGTTCAATACACTACAAGCTAGAAACCATGGGTTCTCAGCAAAGTCTTCTATGAGAAAATAAGTGATCATAATGAAATTACCTCTATGAGTACTAGGTTGTATATCTGCAACACAATTCCACAGGTCTAAATAATCTTGACTATATGGATCACTAACATCTGATATTTTAGGGTTTAACTCATTTACCATTCAGAATAAGAACACTGTGCTTTTCATTCTTCTTTCCTTTTTTGCTGTAAATGTTCTTTTCTAAGAGTTTCTGCTTGTGTTTCTAGATTGTGAGCAGGGTGCACTTGCTCACATCTATGCAACTAATTTTCTAGTGGGATAGAAGAACAAGTGCATTAGTGTTTCATTCCTCCCCTTGGGAATCCAAGTATTATCTAGCACAGTAAACCTCTTAAATCTTCTGTTAAGCATTCCTTACTAAAGATTCCCAGTTCTCTACCAGAGTAGAAAGTTCAGAAGAAGGACAGTCCTCCTGGAAGTACTGTCAACATTAATAAGAGTTGATACAATTTGGGGACTATAGTATGCTTGTCATTCTTGTAAAATATATTAAATCTGAGATCATCTATATTTCCCCATGATTTTCAGATGTCTAAATATTTGAGACAAACTTTGGATGTTCACACATTGTTTGATTACAAAGGGATACATCCTGAGAACTATGTAATTGGGCAATCTCCTTTCTGTACAAACATCATAGAATGTGCTTACTCACCCTGAGATGGTGTGAGTTAACTAGTCTTTGTGACTTGTGTGACAAACACAACAGATACAAGCCTGCTGTCAGTGTAATACAGTAAACCTTTGTTAAGTGCAAGAACTATATGCAAAAGAACATAAACTTTAATAGATACACAACCAGTAAAGTATCAGCTATTATATGTATCTAATATTAATTATTGTACATAAATTACATGTCTTATGTTTTTAGATGACCAGAAGTGCTACAGATTTAGTTACATACATATCATCTCAAATGCAAATATCACAGTGCATTAGACCATGGTGTTATTATGGCCACTATATGGCAAAGCAATTAGAATTTTTCAGCTCCAATACAGTCTTATGGATTACCGTCATATATGATGACAGTCTTGGACCAAAACATTACATTACTCATTGCACGATAATATAGATACGAAGCTCACTTACCTGGTTGGTACTGGATTGAAATGAAAAGCAAATCAGCCTCAATATACATCCTTCCAAGCGCTGTGCTCTGTAGCCATGTTGATGGATAAAGTATTCCTTGTAAATCACTTCCATGGAATACCTCTTCTCCTGTGTCTTCCCTCACTCTGTTTTATGGAGCTTCTATGCCCCCTGTCATATTATTTGGTTGATTTCTGAAAAACTCGTCTTCTCAAAGAAGGAAACAGTGAAGCAAAACAAATTCTAAATGTCACGGCCACCAATAAGCAGTGTGACCTTTACCAAGGCCCTCTCCCATTCTTGGTCTCAGTTTTGCTTCTTTAGAGCTTCAAAAGTTTACTACAGCCTGTTGAATATTTTTTATTATTATTGAGATAAAAGAATGTGACCTTTAAGTTTTAAGTGGAATGACTGCAATGTTGGTAGTAGGTAAAATTTTTGTTGTAAATGATTCATCATCTTCAAACAAGTAAATTTAGGCACACATTGACAAACTTTAACTTGAAATGAATCTTAAACATGTGTCCATTGATATACCTGCAAGTTTTATTAAGTTAATATTTTCTTAATGGATAAAAACCAAATGTTGAAAGATTATGTTAGTTTAAGAGAGAGGTAAATTTAACAAAATCTCTGATGCTCATAAAGCCATTAATATAACTTTACACAGAGATTATCATCAAGGTCTCTCAGCACTGCACCCTAAAAAGGGTGGATTTTAGCAGGCTGTTCCTGTTACTGACTACCTTTCCTAGAGAGAGCTCCAAAGAGGTACTTTCTTCTTTTTCTTGTTTTTTCAAATTCATTTTAATGAGCAAAAAGTTAAAAGAGCAATGAAACTATTTCAAACCAGGTAAGTAGGGTAGGTACAATAATTAACACATTGTATATTATTGTCTTCAGAGTAGTTATTTAGAGGACAAGATGCAGACGTGATATCTTGCCTAAACAGTATTAGTTCAGTGTTTGCTTTAGTAGTACATACACTAAAATTAGAATGAACAGAGAAGATTAGCATGGCGCCTGTTCAAAGATGACATGAAGCGTTTCATATTTTTATATGGAAGCTAGAAAAATGATCAAATGTGTGTAGATTAGACTAGGCCTCAGTGCCTACAGCAAACTAGGCTACCTCAGTCCTGATATACACATCCTATCTGGTTAAGGTCAGCTTTCAGTTGCTAGTAACCTGTGTCACGTGTTACTAACTGTACAAAAGTAGAAAAAAGGACCGATTTGTTGTGAAAAGAAAAAGAAAGAATATATATATATATATATATATATATATATAATTTTTTTTCACAAAAAATGGTCCTTTATTTATACTTCTACGAAGTTAGTAACATGTGACACAAGGTTACCTAGTGACTAATACAAAGTGGTCCTTTCTTATTTGCTTATTGACCAATATTTGGAGACACTGAGTCCTCATTGCGATGGGAAACATATAACGTACAAGTCTTCCTGCTTCTCAATTAATTCAGGGGGAAATCCTCTCCCAGCGTGTGGTTCCCTGTTCCCAGGAAGCGCCTATATTCTAGCAGTTAAACTGTGAAATGACAGTTATTATCTGCTTTCCCTGAGAGAAAATTGACGTTTGGGATGGTGTGTTTTTTTTTTTTTTCCTTTTCACTTCCCCCTCTCCTTTCCCTGCCTCTTACAAGTTAGACATAAGAGGATTATTGCTTTACTTCATAACATATGAGAAAATTGAGGATGTCAAATAATAACCACAGATGTTTCCCATTCTCTAATTCTGACTCATAGACTTTCAGAAGCAGTCAGAGTTGTGTAGGCAGTGCGTAGCCTTGGATTCCATGAAAGATGCTTGTGCTTCCCCAGGGAGACTCTTACCAGCTATTTCCTTCTTTTGTGGTCCTGCTTCCCTCCTGAGAGTATTCCCCCTGAAATTGCTATCTGCTATCAGAACGTACATGTTTTGAGCATTATATTCTTCTGAAACTACTCAGAATGATCTTCGCCAGATCCTTTCTTTATCCTGTAAGATTATCAAAACTGAATTTTCATAACTTTCTCTCCAGAGCCTCTTACACATCTTATTTAGTCTGTTTCCTCAGCCTCCCAGGTGGTGTTTCTACCAACTTGGTAGAAATTAAGTCCCTCCAAATGTGGACTTTCCATTCTTTCTGAAGATAAATATTTTCATAACCTTAAATTCTAGAAATGTATTTGTCTACTGTAATATTAAGATACATAATTAATGTTTTGACTTCCAAGATATCTGAAGAGTAATTATAAAATCTAATTTTGAAATGGTTAAAATTTTTATTTTGAGGGGTTATATCAAATAAAACTTGAAAAGCTTAGAGTAGTGCTCCTTCAAGTCATTAAAAACTGAGAGCTTTAACAGAAAGAGAAAGCTGTAAAGATGTCTTACTTTACTGCTCAAAGTGTAGCCCATATACTAGTGGCCACAGTGACAGCTGAATGACAGCAGACAAGTTACTAATACTACAGTTCTTAAATTACTCCGTATCTACTCAAGTAGTGTGTGTACTTTAGTAAGAGCCCAGAGCTCTTCCAGAAACATGATTTGAGCAGCTCTGGATATCTAGGTTCAGTTTGTCAGATTATGAATGAATCTGAGTTACAAACATTCTCCCAGAAGGGAACTCATTAATGAATCCAGCATTTACTGTATTTTAGCACTTTAGAAAATTATTTGCTGATATCCTGGATAGATACACACGAACGTGCACACACAAATGCGAGCACGCGCGCAACTGTTTGGGTTCAAGATACCTCACTGAAAGCTTGGATGTTCAGAGATGGAGTTTTCAGAAGTGATAGGATTATAAGGGTGTGACCTCATCAGTGTATTAACTCACGGATAAGTCATAGCTGAGCGGGACAGTGGGACTCCCCCAACCCCCGGGAGGGTGAGGCTCACTTAGTGGAAGGTCACTTGGAGGGGCCTTTCCTGCGTGTGCTTTTCTCCAGCTCATTCCCTCTCTGCTTGCTATCCACCCTAAGTTGTGCTGGCTACCCTCAGATCCCCAACAATGGATCCAATTAACCTCAAACTGAAACAATCAAGCGAAGTAAACCTTTCCCCCCCTTTAAAATGTAAGTGCAGGCACAGAAAGCTGCCCAGACTGAGAAACAGCAGGGTGGAATATTTACAAACTATGGGAGATTTAAATTGGGGTTTCAGGAATCATGGTATGAACCTAGGCAAGTCTATTTGCTTTACTTTTCTATCCTAAAAATTAGGCATGAAAGAATGCAATGCATGAGCTAATTACATGGATTAAGGTTATTAATTTATGAAGTGATTAGAATTACACATAGCACACCTTAAGCATAATATAACAGTTTGTGAAATCCAAACTAACCAAGTGCAGAAGCATAAATATGAAATTCAACGAGATTTAGCCATTAAAAACTGCTATCGGAGATTATTTTAGAAATACAGTAGAGGAAAATAACTAGAATTCAGCAGAGACATGTACAACAATCTCATCTTGTCTTAGCTGAGAAAACATAAACACTGTCCTGTTTGAAGCAGTGAACAGAATGAACAGAATGAGCAGATCATTAATGAAGTAATAAAAGCTAAAATTAAAGTGTGCTGTTCTCCTTCGGCCTAATATTTTCAAATATTGATGGTCTACAAAGCCCTTAATAAAGCATGGGAGTACAGAGACGATAATCTAAATTTGAAAGAAGCAAACTACATTTGAGTGATATAGTTTTGGAAAAGATTACTGGGAAGAAAACTAATTGGAATGAAGAATAATGAACACATTTTTATGCAATTATATATATATATATATACCAGGAAATCTATTCCTTAAACAATATGCTGCTAGCTTTAGTTTTTTTGAGAAACTTTCTAGTTTTCTGTAGTGTCTGCATAAATGCTCTTATTTTTCTCTACATCTTCATCAAAATTTACATGTTTTATACTCTTTCTGAGAGCATCCACTCTTTTTCTTTGCTAGTGGTTAGTGATATGGCACATTTGTTTCTCATGCTGGTACATGTTTATCCATTCTTTGGAAAAAATTATTTCAGTTTTAAAATTTTTTAAATTGAGTTATTTGTGTATTGTTTGTTTTAAAGATGGGATGTACATTTTTAATTTGGATGTTTGCCATTTACCAGAGAGATAAAAATATTTATATCGTTCCACAGTTTTATGATATTTTGACATCAGGAAGTCCAGAGTCTCTGGCTTTTAATTTTTCTTGAGATCATCTCCAGTATGTGGGGACATTTGTAGTTACAGCTAAATTTTACGGGTTTTGTTATTGTTGCGTTCACTGTTCCTTGTTCTGTCTACTTTTGCTTGCTGACTTAAGGGAGTTAAATCTGTAAAGTTTTATTATGATTTCTTTTCATCAGTTGCTGAAATCTCTAATAGGATGAGAATTTTTTATCAATTATTAAATGTATAAATTCTTTAAATATCATGAATAGATATATTTCATGTGCGTGCTTGTGTGTGTGTGTGAGCACTCATGTATGTGTGTTTGTATTTTGTCAGGTACAGATGAAAACATAAGCACTTTTCAGTGCTATGGACATTTGATGCCAAAGATTTCCTTTCAAGATTTTCGGTCAGCCTTTTCTGACAGAAATGGTATCATGGCAGGGAGATGCAATTTTAAACTGTTGATTTTTTTTTTTTTTTCTGACAAATGCTCACAAGGAATGTTGTGCACAGAGTGAACCTCTGGAACCAGGTCAAATAAGGCAGTTCACTGCCTCAATGAGTTATCAGTCATCTCAGGTTTTGAAATATTGCTTATAAGAGGCTTTGAAAGAGGATGAAATCTCTTCTGCTTCTCCAATATTTTCCAGGCTGCTGGTTTCCAAAACTTCTCTACTTGCTTTTCTGTGTTGTTGTGGTTGTTGTTGGTGGTGGTGTCTTTTGTTTGTCTTCATAATTCAGGACGACTCCTGACAGTTCTCTTGCCTCAGTCTTCCAAGTGCTGGGACTTTGTTAGTTGTCAAGGCTACTGAAAAGCTAGGGAAACAATGATATAATAAGAGAAGCTACAGTATAACAAAGTTGGGTGCTCTCATAGGAGATCCAGCCATATAAAATAATAATCATTAAATTATTGAAAGCATTTAGTAGAACCCATATTTATACAAAAACTCGGTTTTGACAGGTTTTTGCTACTGTACTCATGAAAGGTACAATTTTTAGAAAGTTTATTCTGCTATTTATGAAGGGTCCTTTGCTATTCTTTCTCTCTATTTTAATATATTTTTTGTTAAGGAAGAATAACTTGCATAATGAAATTGCATTTGTATCTATGTCTCTTAGCTATATTTATCTGTATATTTAAAGAGATAGAGCATAAACACTAGAATCAAAAATATCTGTAATAAAGTTTCATTATATTTAATTTTTTTTTAATGAAGAGGCACTACTGACCTCGGCCTAAATTGTACTTCAAGATTAAAATGAAAAAAACATTTAATAGCAAATAAGGCAAGATGAAAATTCAAACATTTTTTAGATCTGATAGATAAAAATGTAACATTTAGAGGGAAAATGAACATAAATTCATTTATGATCCAGAAGCAATGTTCTCTAGAGGTTTCTTATATCTTCTAAACTGTCTAGAATCTTCCATCTTTGCAATGTTGCTATTAAAATATGTGCATCCAGAATAAATAGTAGCTTCAAAAGGCTATAAAAATCAGTCAGTAATAAAGCCAAAAACCAGAGAGGATATTTCTGGCCTCCTGATCAGATCTCCAACTTCCTCTTACTGTCCAGGAACATTTCTCTGGTTTTGTTTGCTGTAGGGAAACCCAATCTGCTACATATATTTTTCTTGCAAGATACTCAATTCATCAATGTCTTTCTGTCACAGTGAAAGATAAAATCCTATTACATTCTAATATGAAAATGAATAGAGACTTAGTATGTTAACTTTCTTAAGACAATATGTAAAAAAGAACACATGTTCCCTGAGGAATAATCACTAAGCAAATATCACAGGTATCTGTGGCAACTGGTTGGGAATCCTTTTAGACAAGGATGCATTCCCAGGGCCAAGAAAATAATAAGCAACCTGTTTCCCTGCTTATTTGGTCTGAAACGTCCCATTTGTTCATGAATAATGCAGTGGAGAAAACTAATCTGTTGTCTACAACTTTCAGAGTGTTTCCACATGAATTATCCCATTTAATCTTATGTCACAAGACATCACATAACCCAAGCCGATGAACTAACAGAGACAAGGACTGCAAGAGAAAGCAGGTGGAGTCAATTAGTGTGTTCTGAGTCAGGCTCAAAATACTTAAGCAGGTTATTGTGACTGTCTAGGTTCTGGTTACCCTAATTTACGTGACACATACACACCGACGTCTCACAGAACCAAGTAAAGAACACTGTGGTATACACACTATACATGTTAATAATGTATGTGACTGTCTAAATGCTTTTGTTAACCACTTTTATCTTTTGTCTTATACTCACCAAAATGTACAATTTCAATTAAAGTTTTGACCTCTGCAACTTACCACTTTCAGCATATTGTGCATAAAATTAAACTGTAAGACGTTTATAAATAAAATATACCCTTTGTGGATTGTACCAATATTTTTTTTCAGTATTCATTTCAATCCACGTTGAAATTGTGGGATTTCTGAGAAGTTTTTCATAGTCCTCCAAAGGGCTAGACTCAGGAAGTGAATGACTAATTCATTTTCAAATTCATTATCTTTCCCTAACACTGAATTTTCTTACTGTTTTGTAAAATAAATCAATAGTACAAACCATAGCACGAAAAAGTTTGCTTTTGTGTTTTGTGCTTCATTTGAAAATTTCTCTTGGTTCGACCTATCATGCTTTTTTTGGTATTTTTTAGGGAAGTGATTACAGGGTGTTCAGGGTTTCACTACTAGATCAGACTCAGCAATCCGTTTATTTATAGTCTCCCAAGAGCTGGGATTATGAGTACACACCACCATGACCAGTCTAATAATGCTATACTGACATGATCTTTCATGCACACAGAATGGATTATAGTGGATGAATACTAGAACTCATGACTTGAATTTGTTCCAGTCATGAAATTAGACTTTCTTCCTCATGAGATATTTGGCTATAATTGAGAAAAGATGGTGATATTGTGAACTATAGGAAAGAAAACATATAGTCATGCTTCACTACCAAGTCCTAGGCCTAAAAATATGATTGCTTCAATGGATATTTGTTGTGTCATGAATGAATAAGCAAAAAGATTAATAAATAATATTATAAAAGAGAATTCAATTAGTATATAAATAGGCATCTAGTGAGTGACAGGGCCTAAAATAGAGTAGGTTAGATGGTTATAAGGCAAGTAATGTATACAATAAATCAGGAGGTAGTTTCAGCCATACAGCCAGTTAAGCTTCCAAATGCACATGCACATACACATGTGCGCACACACACACACACACACTCACACACACACACACAGAGTTATGGTTTGTGTGTAGTTGTCTCTGCAAAGCCTCATGTAGTCACTGGAGTACAGTTCTAGAGTTTGTGATTAATTCATGATCTCAGCAGGGACCATGTCTCAATCCCCAGCTCCGCATGCTACACCAGTCTCACTGCCAGAGTGAAATGAGCCTGCCACAGAGTCTGGGTGCATTGTTCTATTCCTGTAATCCCAGGGCTGGGGGTGCTGAAAGCAGGAGGATCGCCATGAGTGCGAGTTGCACAGTGAGACTTTGTAACAACTAGAAACATGAACATAATAAAAACAAAAATAGTTTCCATTCTTGAAAATCACTGAGTTGATTTTAAATATTCTCAACACAAGAATAGATAAGTATATGAGAAAATAAATGCATTAATTTATTAAATTTAGTCTTTCCACAATGTACATATATTTTAATAGATTATATTGTGAATAATAAATATATACACACTTAATTTCTATAGTAAAATAATTAACTGATTTGAAAAGAGAGGGCAGATTTACATTTAGTTCTCTTATCCAAGAAGAGCACTTTATTACTAAAATCTAATTACATTATTCGTGCTAGGGATACAGCTCAGTGGCAAAAGCACCTGCCTGACAAACACAATATCCTGAATTTGAATCTCAGTACCAAAACATTCTCTCTCTCTGTCTCTCTCTCTGTCTCTCTCTCTCTCTGTCTCTCTCTCTCTCTCACACACACACACACACAAACAAACACACACCTAAATTGTTCCTACCAGATAGAGGGAAATTAATAAGTGTCACTTACCAATATTCCAAGACAAAAGGATGCATTTTGATATTGGTGGTATCTAATAAAGCAGTGAGTAGCCAATAAAAAAGAAAGAAATATAAACATGATACATTTTTTTATTCTTACACCTAAATATTTTACTACAAAAATAATATAATACGCGTGGTTACTATTACAAAATATAATCTGTGGGCTCACTTGATTCCATGTACCCATTACATTATGAAAATAAAATATTTTCTCCTAAGCGGTGAAGCACTTCAACTAGTTTACCTACTTGAGATATCAATCTAGTTTCAATGAGAAAAGATAAATCAACTTCATTTTCCATCTCATAAAATAAAGATAATATTGTGTGGTCGTCCACTCAACAATTATTAATGAAAGTAGATTTTCCAATTCCTGCCAAATGGGATGACAATTCCAAACAGGCAGTTGCATTTGGCCATAGTAATTATATTTTAGAAACTCAGAAGAATTTCTTCTTTATAATCTATATATGGCTCATTTTTCCCACTAATTGCTGACTTCCTCTTTAAGTGACAGAACAAATACCAATAGGCAGAAATGCATTACTGTCTTGATTATCAATGTGTGCACTACTAAACTAGAGGGTTAGAGGATATATTTTCAAAGTCAATAGATTTTGGTTAACTATTTATTTTATAATATAGATTTCCACCTGCTGTCTTTTTCCAAGACTGATATGGACATCACATTAAAAAGGTGGTTTAAATCAAATAAATCTAATTAGAAAGACAATACAGAATGTATGCTTGTCTTTTCGCTTTGCTGACAATTTCTTTTGATGTGCAGAAACTCCTCAAGAAGAGTTGATCGCAGTTGTTGATTCTTTCAAGTGTTTTCCACGCGAATATGTTTGTTCATGAACTCGTTACCTACCCCTATGTCTTCAAGAGTTTCTCCTGCTTTCTCTTCCAGATTAAGTGTTTCTGTTTTAATGTTTAGATCGTTAATACATTTTGACTTTAGCTTAATGTTTGTGTCTTTTTTTTATATTATTAATTAATTAATTATTTATTTTGTTTTATTGAAGTACAAATATCAATGAGACAGTTTTAACATACCTTGAAAAGATGGATTTGATAAATTAATACATTGCAAACTGTTTTCATAATGTTTAGGTATCGTAGAAGGTACATACATGTTATTATAATTACACACGTTATTATACCGTATGTCTCTTATCAGTAAATAAAGAGAGTGTAGCTGTTTGCATATCTTATTTTTTACACCTGAATTACATCAAAGATTCAATAATTAATATTTTCTACCTTGTTATTTTCCTAGTGGATGTCCATAGTACTGACATAATATCCTGTCCAACCACCATTAGTGTAAATCTTGCCTCTCATAGAATTACGTAGAAGCACAGTATTATCTATCCCAACTGTACTGTCTATACACACACATCATGATTCTTCCTTTCTATACTCCTTCCTTTGTCTACACCTGTCAGAGATGGGCTCTCTATTGTCATTCAACTACCTTAGGTGCTTGAACTCGACACCACAATCCAACACAGTCCAGCATTCCACAACAATAGTGAGTTATTCAAAGAAGTTGTCGACCATAGCCATTTACAGCTCAACTTAATATTATGGCCCCACGATGTATACTTCACTTTTATACTTTTCTGCTGGATAGTTAAGACCTAGATAGAGCAAGATTAATATACCAACACATGTACTTTATGTTTCTCATGAGATCAGTGAAGTCCCCTCAAGGTTTATCTTATAGTCCTGTGCCTTATTCTGTAGATTCTTTGTCTGTGTCATCCATGTGGATGAGTCACGGCCAATGCTTGACCAGTTTGCTCTCTGTGAGAGCCTGAGAGAAAGTTTTCTCTCCATGTGACTCTCCCCAGACACACTGTACATCATCAATCTCTTTTCTCTTTGGCTCCATAATCAAATTGTTCAGAAAATTTTGAGCTCACCTGAGTTTCATGATGTTGCAGTACAGGTTCTCCTATGTCCTGAGTCTTCACTGACCTTGAAAGGCTAGGTCCAAAATATTGGCTGGCCTTGTGGCTCTTCTATTTCTCCAACTCTGACTTGTGATCTTAGGTTGTTAACCATCCAGAAGAAAAGCTGATTAGTATCCTGCAGCATATGCCATTCACTTTGCCTTGTCTGACTCTATTGATTTTAGTTGTTGTTGTAAGTTTCCATTTGTATTTCTGCTTTTTGCTTCTTATACTAGGGAGACTATATGATATTTACACATGTGTGTCTGGTTTATTTCACTTATGAGTATATATTCAAGTGACATCCACTTTAGTATAAATGCTTTGAACTTATCATTCTTAATAGCTGAGTAATACTCCATTATATAGAAATACCACATCTTTTTCGACCATTCCTCGTGTGATGGACATCTTGGTTGTTTCCAAGATTTTGCTATCCTGCATTGTGCTGCTATAAACATAGGTACACATATATCACTATGATACAGTGTTTTCAGTTCCTTTTGGAAAATTCCCAGTAGGGGGATAGCTGGCTTGAATGGGATTTCTAGTCCTATTCTTTTGAGGAGTGTCCACACTGACCTCCACAATGGTTGTACCAGTCTACATTCCTGCCAGCAGTGGAGAAGTGTTCCCTTTTCCCCATGACCTCTCCAACATTTGTTGTTGGTTGATTTCCTTAAGATAGCCATTCTTTCAGGAGTGAGATGGTATCTCAGTGTTGTTTTTATTTGCATTTCATGGATGACTAGAGATGTAGAGCACTTTTTCATATATTTATTTGCTTCTTTAATTTTGTCCTCTGAGAATTATGTATTCATCTCAGATGCCCATTTCTGAATTGGGTCTTTAAATTTGAGGGCCCTGTTATATCTTAGTTCTTTATATATTCTAGAAAGTAGACCTCTGTCTTATTGCTTATTAGTTAGGATTTTTTCAAACTTTGTGGGTTGTCTTTTTAGTCTGTTGACAATTTCTTTTGACATGCACAAGCTCCTTAAGAAGAGTTGATCCCAGTTGTTGATTCTTTCAAGTGCTTCCAGTGCGAATATATGTTTGTTAAAGAACTCTTTACCTACCCCTATGTCTTCAAGAGTTGTTCTTACTTTCTCTTTCAGGAGATTGAGTGTTTCTGTTTTAATGTTTAGATCTTTAATCCATTTTGTCTTTAACTTAGTGCATGGTGATTGAGCTGGGTCAAATTTTAGTTTTTGGTATGTAGAAAGCCATGTTTTCCAGCACCATTTGTTAAAGAGGCTATCTTTCTTCCAGTGAGCTTGTTTAGTTTAATGTTTGTGTTTTAATCTCTGTGAACTCATTTCTACATTTTAGTTTATGTTATTTGATGCAGTTGTGTAAAATACTGTTCAAATTTTTTGTCGAATTTGGGATTATTTTATTGTACAATTAAGGTGCATAATTATACGATTTATAATGATATAAATCATTTTTGTATTATGGTAAAAATAAAATAAAATGTCCAAACAAAGACTTGTTCTATCTTTCTGAGAGCTCTCAATGATACTTGATCTGGTGCAGTTTCTTCGATGGTGAGGCACTAATGTGTGTTTTTGGTCATCCAAGTAACGTACCTATTCTTTCCCTTTGGAAAGAACAGATATAACTAATATCAACATTATAATTCTAAAATATGTATCATAACTTTGAGAGTGAAGTTGTTTTGTAATCTGAAAATAATCATACATCTTCATTTGGGCCACTAAGTTAAAAGATCTTTTAAGAAAATCAAGGATAAAATATATGGGAAATGTTACGTACTCTCCTATGAATCATTCCTGGGGTATATTCACTTTTACAACATGCAAGCAGCCAAAATTTTAGTTCTAATATTAAATGGAAAATTTTGTTTCAGTAATTAAAAGGTAGAACAACAGATTAAAAACTAATAATCAATGCTATTAAAAAGCAAAGTTGCTACCAGGAGAAACTATATAGGCTTTGAAGGAACAAGCATAATTAAGTAATTAAATATCTTAACACTATCACAGGAAAAATGTGGACTCCTTAGATTCCAATTTGCATTATCACATTTGATGGACCTCGTCAGTAGAATGGTCTCAGTTTCACTGGAAAGGTGAACAGTTCCCACATCTTTATCACCATATACAGTGATTTACCTGAAATATAATCACTGAATAGGAAACACATAAAGATATATGTTCATATTGTTTATTCATAGGTGGGGTAACAATATTTAAAATATTAGTTACTGCATCCTCTTTTGTTTCTTTTTTTCTGATATTTTAGGGAAAATGCTATTTTTCTATTCTTTTTTTTCTGTATTACAGGGTATTTGGGGTCTCAGTGAGTGGATCTTCCTCCATCAGACAGCCCCAGTGTGGAACCCTGCTGTAGAACTCCCTGCAGAGAGTCTAGAGACAAGACCCACCCAGCTGATCCAGGAGCAGAACATCTTACCAGAGTGGCACAGTGGGTTCACATCCAAGGGCTACAGCAGGAGGAAGTGGAGCACGGCAGCCAGATCCATCTGGATGATTTTTGAACTTGGTAGATTCAGACCTGATGGATGCTAAGGTAATAACTCTTCCAAAGCTCTACATCAAAAGTTAGTAGACAGCACTATACAAAATGACAAAAAGAAGGAGCAAAATCTATTGTTAGACCCTGAGTCTACCCAGAACAAATGCAGGAGACAACAACAGCATAGAAAAAATTGGAAATCAACACACCTAAAATCTCAAATAATATCATCAGAAGTAAAGAAACAACTGCAGAAATGTATAAAGGAAATCAGACCAGAAATAATTTCTGAAGTAAAAAAAGAAATAACTATAATGAAAGTAGTACTAAGTGCTTCTAAAGGAGACACTGATAAAAAGTAAGAGGGGAACAGAAAAATGATGTGATCTTTGTATAAGCAACATAGGAAAGAAATATAAGGCATGAACCATATTCAAAGTGCTATACAGGAAATAAAACCTCAATCACAAGCTGACAGAATTTGAATGAAAGTGAAAATAGGCTTTAAGATCTTGAAAACACCATTGCAGGTATCAAAAAAGTGAGAAAAGTTCTTTTAAAAACTATGATGCAGGAAAAAATAATTTAATTTCTGCAAGATGATGCAAAGATGAATAATGTAAGACTAATAGAGTAAGAAATGAGAAAGAGTCAATACAAATGATATAAAAAGAATGTGGACAGAAGTAATAGCACAAAACTTCACAAATATGGGGAAACAATCTGACATTCAGGCAACCAAAGCATATTGAACTCCAAATAACATCAACCCAATTAATACCACACTGACAAATAAAAATCAACATCCCACAAATTCAGCACAGGAATAGTATGCTAAAAGCCACTATAGAAAAGAAACGGATCACATTCAAAAGAAAATCATTCAGAATAATGGCAGATTTCTCTTCACAAACTATCCAGTCAAAAATAGCATGTAGCAAAGTTCTAAAATCTTGCAAGGAAGCAAATTCCAACCCTGACTAATGTACCCTGCAAATTCTCTTTCAAGTATAATGGAGAAGCGAAACACTTTCATGACAAAGAACTAAAGAATTTCATTACAACAAAGCCAATCCTTTATGAATTCTAGACAGTAGACCTCTGTCTGATTGCTTGTTAGTTAGGATTTTTTCGAAGTTTGTGGGTTGTCTTTTCACTCTGTTGACAATTTCTTTTGACATGCAGAAGCTCTTTAAGAAGAGTTGATCCCATTTATTGATTCTTTCAAGAGCTTCCCGTGTGAATATATCTTTGTTCATGAACTCTGTACCTACCCCTATGTCTTCAAGAGTTCCTCCTACTTTCTCTTCCAGGAGATCGAGTGTTTCTGTTTTAACGTTTAGATCTTTAATCCATTTTGACTTTAACTTAGTGCATGGTGATAGAGCTGGGTCAAGTTTTAGTTTTCGGCATGTAGAAAGCCATGTTTTCCAGCACCATTTGTTAAAGAGGCTATCTTTCTCCCA
>PVKA01042831.1:0-17151 GCA_004027165.1 Ctenomys sociabilis | reverse complement strand
AACAAAGATGGGGAAAGGCAGGGGGAATAGAGAGGGGGAAAAAAGCAGACCCAGAGTTGCAGGACTCATGCTGCCCTCGCACTCCAGTGGGTTTGAGGGGACCCCTAAGGTGGGGGTGTGGAGACACGCTTTGCTGTGGCCATTTGGGCCCTAAGCCAACAGGGCTCAGAGCCTGCTGATGAGCGCAGTACCCTGCAGGACAGCCCTTGCCCTGCCCCCCAGCAGGCTGGGTGATCCAATGCAGCTTGGGACCTGGGAACTGTCAGTTCTAGATGGACACTTAAGTCGCCAAACGTGCACAGTGACCCACTGAGGCACCCGGGTGGCAGGGCCCCAGACACTCTAAATGACCTTCCCAAAGCCTGCACAGACAGCTACACAGAAAGGGGACACCAAGGGCTCAGTATTTCCCTTGATCCTCCACACAACACCGAAAATCAACACCACAGATCTGGTGTGTCACTGTCCCCCAACTCCTGCTGTATAAACTACAAGTATGTATGAGACTAGGCTGTGTGTCCATGGCATAAAGGCATGAGTGTATGCGCACACACAGGAACACACGGAAAAACAAGAGGGACAAGGGTTAGGAGCAGAAGGTGACTCATCAGGCGTTAGCTTGTTTCTGCAAAGTATCCATCAACTGCTAATAAACTTGTGAGCGCTAGCAACTTTGAACTTTCCTGCCTCCGGAGTACAGCTCTGGAGCTGCACCAGACACTCATCCCATCCCTGGAAGTATGCATTTCAAGTCATAGCTTCTCGAAGGAGAGGGTCTGAGCGACCCTTTTTGAAATGTCAGAATCTTTCTGGCTTGTTCTGACTCAGGTTAACAAACCTGGCCAAGAAAGGAAGACTTGGGGAGTGGCGGGCAGGCCTGGAGGGAGGCTGAGGGAGACCCTCTGTGGTGTGGGGGAGACTCACAGGCTTTGTTTCATGGATGAGGCCCCACTGAAACCTGGCACTGGCTGGCAGGAAGGAGGAGCAGAAGGAGAAT
Organism: Ctenomys sociabilis; assembly: GCA_004027165.1. NCBI lineage: Eukaryota > Metazoa > Chordata > Mammalia > Rodentia > Ctenomyidae > Ctenomys > Ctenomys sociabilis. Next base: position 16,154 of record PVKA01042831.1, on the reverse strand, counting down.
GGGGCACTGGCGGGGCAGAGACCCAGAATCAAGCTGCCCTCCTGCTGGGCCTGCTGGCTCCTCAGCAAGGGGTGGGAGCCTCCTCTACAAGGCAGGCTTCTCTAGGGGAAGAGGCCGATGGGTGAGACCAGGCCCCAAGTCTGTGGGGGAGGGGTAGCACACAGCGGCTTCTCTTTCATCTGCAGAGCCAGTCTACCCCACAATTTGCTGCCAGACAGCCCCTGGAAAAAGCCTTTTTCTGTTGAGGTTAATGGCCCAGCCCAGATAAGCAGCAGCATGTGGGTGTCCCTACATGTGAACAGGTCCTAGAAGTGGGTTCAGCGCCCTAAGGCACCACAGGGAGACCCCCTGCTTGCGCTTGCATGCCTCTCTACCCCTCAAGTGCCCCACACAACAGCTCCACCCCCACCCCGTGCTCCTGCCCAGGGCTTTTCTGAGCAGAAAGCACGATCCAGTAAATGGCTCAGCAACAGTAAAGAAGACCCCCGTGGCACACAGCCTGGAGCTCACATCACACCTTCAGAGCCCTTCCCACACCCATTTGTCCTGAATTCCCCCCATTTGGGCTCATTTCTGGAAATCACCTAGCATTGTCTTTAGAAGCTGTTCCCTGAATTGGGCCCACAACCCACAAGCGTCTGCCCACAGAGACTGGGGCAGACCCTTTGCTCCTGGGGCTTCCCAGGACCTGCAGCGAGGGCCTAAGGGCCTAAAAAGTACCGGTTATCACAAAGTTGGATTCTGGAGTCCAACTCTTGCTTCTCATTGCTGCTGCTGTGGCTTAACCCTCCTAAGGCAAAACTCACAGTCCCTTGTTAATTTCCCTCAGCTTTACAACGTTTTCTGGTATTTTGAACAACTTCTTCCCCTCCCCTGAAAACTGTACAGGGGCTTGTTTTAAAACTGTATGTGTTCCTTTGAAAGCATCCAAAAAGAAAAGCTGTGTTGTAAAAAGCTCACTAATCAGATGCCTGCTCACAATTTTTTCTTTTTATTACAGTTGAGGGAATTTTTGGAGCAACACCAGAAAAATGCTGAATCTGCCTAAAATTCCGTCAAGGTGTTTCCCCCTCCCCTTCCTTGTTTTCTTTAAAGCATAAAATCTTCCCTTTAAGAGGGAGAGGAGGCAGGGGCTAAGGCGGGGAGGAGTTTGCTCAAGTGTTGGGGAAGACTCCTTGGCAAAGGGCTCCCAGGGCTCACTGCGGGTGGACGAGACAGTTAATTTCCCTAGTCATGAATGAACATGCCAGACTCTTTTCAAACCAACAGCTCATGACTGTCTCTCAGGCCCTAGGTCTCAGCCACACCACAGGGTGACCAGACCCCAAGGGCACATGTTAGGCAAGCAAGGAATTTCCCTCTGGAAGGTGAGACGGGATGAGGAAGAAGAAAAACAAAGGGATAAAGAAAGGCCAATTTCAGGTCCTCGGGGTCCCATTTCTGGTTTCTATCTTGGGAAGTAGTAGTGCACCATGAAGCCAAAGACAGCTACTTTGGGCACACCCGTGGGACTCTGAGAACACAAGTATACGTGACAGTGCACGTCCACACCCACAGAGGAGGTTTAACAGAGAAAGAAGAGGTCCCCAAAATTAAAGCCCCGAGGACAAGAACAAGCCAGGAAGACAGAGCCACAGCAGCTGGTATCCAACAACTAAGCCAGGTGCGGTGGCACACTCAGGAGGCTGAGGCAGGAGTTGCTAGTTAGAGCCAGCCTGGACTGTGTAGTTCAAGGTCTGCCTGAGCTACATAGGAGACCCTGTCTCAAAAACCAAAACAAGACCATGCCCATCTGCAAGGGCCTGGGGGCGGGGTAAGCACTAGAGTGACAGATGGCGTAGGAGGGGTTTGTCTCCCCTGGGCACTGGATCATAACTGCCAGGATGCAGCGGTGTGAAGAGCCGGCCAACCTCTCCAACAGTTTAGCAGGGCAGAAGCTCAGCATGGAGAAAAAGTCAGGCCAGAGGGAGCTGGGCAGAAATGCCACCCCCAGTGGGCTTCTTCACGCAGATCAGCAGCAAATGAAGCTCAGAAAAGCGGACACAAAGACTCGTACCCAGCAACCTCTGAAGGCAAACATCACTGAAGTGGGTACAGGCTTCTCTCTCTTTTCAGGACCTAGGAGCCACCAGCTGCAGCCCTGTCCTGTCCTTTCCTCCCTGTGCTTCACTCTGCATCAGATAGTTCAAAGGTAAACAGCCCTGGTGCCCCAGTGCCCTGCTCCTCACCCCATTAGGAGGCTGACTGATCTCACCAAACTCCTTCAGAGATGATAAAGCAGAGACAAGTAGGGGGGACCAGGCACCCATACATCCAATTTAGCCTCACCCCACATCATCAAACAAGGGTGCTTTATCTCTTCTTCTCCAAAAGTCAAAGGACTAAAAAGCAAAGCCAGCATGCAATCTGCTGGAGGTACAGGGGCCATGCTTGCAGCCTCACCCAGATCACACGTGGAGACAGGGCCCAGGGGTGCAGCAGACTCCTAGGGCAGCCTGGATAACTCTGGGGTTTGGAGCAGTTTACCCAGGGGCTCAAACAGGCTCCAAAAGCTTCCGATTGACCCACTCCTCACTGGACCCATGCTCCTCACCAATGTGAGGGAGGTCTGGCCGGCAGGAGGAGGCTGCCCTGAGAGCGCCAGGGCTTTTTCCACCCACCACTGTCACACTTCCAATGAGGGTGTAGAAGCAGATGGGCACGTGTGCCAGTGGGGCTCCTCCTAAGGCCAGGGTGCTCTCTTGGGTGCCTGGGTCAAACTGGAGCTGACTCCACCCACTGCGGGAGCCCCAGCCACACACACTTCAAAGGTGAGATGACCACTATGGAATCTAGACACTGGTTCAAACCTGCTGCCGTGTCGTGTAAACCTTGGTAGGTGACTTTAAGTTCATTTTAAATCACAGTCTTTTCAGCACCAGCCTCATTTGATTATTGTGATAATATGATACTGAAGAGACAGGGACTTTACGCACACTAGTCTCCTCTTTGAGCACCCTGTCTTCTCTGCCTCCTGGGAAAAGGCCTGGCCACACTCATCCCCAGGTGGGAGAACACTCTGGGCCAATGCTGACTACACATAGGTCCTGTCTGGAGTGACGCCTAGCATCCCTCCTCACACACCACCACCACGTCTCATAGTATTTTCATTACTTGGGGGGGGGGGCCGCAAGATTATGCTGTATATTTCAGACTGCCTTTGAACTCACTGTGCAGCCCAGGGTAGCCTAAGACTCACTGGGATCTTCCTGCCTTAGCCTCCATAGGCATGTGCCACTACATCCTGCTCCTACATCATCTTAACGGAGTGGAAATGAGGCACAAGCCACCTGCCCAGAAGCAAAGCTAGGACTCAAGCTCAGGCTATCATTCAGTGTGAGCCGCAGGTAGGCAGCTATCTCTCACCACTAAAGTCACCAGTTTCCTGTCCAACTACGCCAGCAGGGTGTCCACCTCCTCTGCACCGCACTGCAAATGAGGAGCGAGATGATTTCTGTGGCAGCAAGCTGCTAAGTGACCTTGGCAGGTAGCTTGCCCTCTCTGGGCTCTCAGTGTGGCCTGTATGTAAATAATATAAAGAGGACAGGGGCAAAATGGCTCCATGGGTCCCTTCTGGCCCCGATGATTTCTGGCTGCACTGTATGATTCACCATATGGGTTCCATCTATTTTTACTACCTTCTAGAGAGTAAGAAAATCACTTTCAAGGGCAAGGCACATTTTTGCATTTTAATTTGCAACAATAAAACAAAACAAGAAAGAAGGTTTAAGTAAGGTTTTGTGACATGTCCATCTCTAAATCAACGTTTTTGTTTCTTTTTTAATTTCAAGGAGCTGCAAATGAGTTCGGTCTTGTAACTTATCACCCTCAGGAACAGGTAAGCCCCCTAGGCAAGATCCCTTGCACCATTCATATTCTTCAAATCTGCCCAGGATTCGTGCCCCACAGCTTCTCAGCCACCATCACCCTCCTGTGGGCTCTCTGAGCTTAGAAATTAAGCAGTTCCTGGTGGGCTACGACTCACCGGAAACGGTGCAGTGCCTACAGACAAGTCACAGTGCATCAGTTACCAGAGCTCAAACGCACCCCCATGCCCCCCACATGATCCCTCTCCAGACCCCACATGTCCTAATCTGAAGCCCCTAAGTCCAGGGTTTCTTCCTTAAGAATCCTACTTTGCCATCAGAGAATATAATTAAGGGTAACGCAGGGCAGAGGAGGGAAGCCACACAAATCAAAAGCTCCTGTCTGTCTCGACAGTCAGGCTGACGCGGCTTCCTGTGGCCCTGTGTTCAGCCATGCAAATTATAGCATGTACCCAGCTGCCTGCAGCCACTGCCGTCTGAGGCCAGCTCTGCCCAGCTCCGAGAGGCCTCAGAGGAAGGGTGGGGACTCCCAATCCAGCCAACTTCATTCATAATATTTACAGTAAATGGGCCTCGCTGGCTGTTGTTTAGTGCACATCCAGGCTAATGACTTCTCAAGTTAACTTCAAGGCTCTTTCTCCCACTGATGTACACCATCAAGCTCGTATCATGACTCCCAAAATAACCCCACAGTTCTCTTCAGGAAGGGGGCTCTCGTGCCCGTGTGTACACACACAGCCCTCAGGCCCGCATGGCATGGCACTCCCCTGCCTTCCTCTGGGTATGACCCTGTCACTCCCAGCTAGACACAGGCATGGGCTAACTACACAACAGAAAGCCCACCTCACTCACCCAGCTGCCCCCTGAACACAGTGCAGAGATTCTATAGATTCTGTATCTGGATTCCCAGCAAGGAACCAATAGGCAAAGGCAGATGAACCTCAACAAAAGTACTTTCTCAGAAACCATCAAAAAGTCCTTCTCTTCCTTCCACTGGCCGTGTAGAAGTACATTAGCTACACATTATAAGCTAAGTAAAAATCTTAAATACATGCAGATGCACAAACCAACTTTTCAAAAGGACAAAATCCCAGAGGACAAGATCATTTTTTTGGCCTGCTTTTACAGGTCCTAAGGCACTGAGCGAGTACAAAAAACCAAGCTGCTTTTTACTCGGGACTTCACTTTAATAAAGCCCAGACCTACATGTAGCCAGACCCTGCACATCACAGGACCCCAACACAGGTTCTGGCCTGTGCCTTCCCCACCCCCACACAACTCCAGCTCAACTCTAGTTTTTCTAGAGGGTAGGAAAACCATTGGAAGACATGGAAAAATACAGTGAGAAACAAAAGTTCTTTTCATCCCTCCCCCTCCCCCGGCGCCCCTTGTTCCATAACAATTATGAAAACTGTTGGATGGGATGGCATTTTGAATATTTACTGCATTCCAGCCAATAAATTCCAGCGCAAGATCTAATGGAAAAGCCTCCCTCTCCAGCAGGCTCCCTCCCTCCCTCCCCGGCTCCCTCCCAGCCCTCCTTTACAGCCCCACACCAGGGCCTGGCCAGGCCAGGGCCACACTGTACTCGCAGGGAAAACAACAGAACGACAGGCTGGAGACAGTGTGCAGACTGCAAAAGTTAATCATTACTTCTGTCTGCCTCCGTAATCTAATCTCCCTGGTTTGGACACTAACGGCTTGGCCATCCCCGCCCTTTCACCCCCAAAGCACCCAGGACCTCCTAGACCAGAGTCCCCTCCCAGATAGGCCTTCCCACCCCTCCCCTTCACTTGGGAGGCCAAGGGAATGGAGAGGAATGAAAGGCTCCCCCCACCCCCAGGGGCAGGGGCGGCTGTCACAGTGCCCTGGAGTCCAATGTGCCTGTCAGCCCTGCTGTGCTATGTGGTCTGCCATTCAGAGTACTCAGGGCCTCACAGGACGTGGGCTCCGCTCTGGCTGGTGCTCCTGTGGCCCCAGCCCTGCTGTCTCCAGATTGCTTAAAAATTGGTAAAATGAGGCGGGCACGATGGTGATGCCTCTAAGCCCAGCACTCTGGGAGGCTGTGTGAAGGCCGAGTTCACCTCCAGTACAAAAACAAAAGAATGGTAGTTGATTTTATGTTTATTCTGCCACAACAACAAAAGGAATGGGCTAGGGCTGTAGCTCAGCAGCAGAGTGCTTGCCTAGCACATGTGAGACCCTGGGTTTGACCCCCAACATTCCCCCCTCGCCCCCTCCACACACAACAGGGGGATGGGGGAGGACCAGGGAGATAGCTCAGCAGGGGAGATAGCTCAGCAGAGTACGTGCCTGCTTAGGCAAGGACAGGAGTTCGATCCCTGGTATCGCAAGCTGCGCATACCTATGATCTCAGAGCTGGGGAGGCTGATTGTGTAGTGAGACCCTGTACCAAATACATAGTCAAGAAAGAAGAAAGAAAAAAGGCCCCATCAGGGTGTAACTCAGCAGCACATCATCTGGTGCCTAGTAAGTGTGAAGTCCTGAGTTCAATTTATTTATTTATTTTGGTGGAACTGCACTGTATTCAGGCCCTTGCACTTGTCTGGCGTGTTTTCTACAGTACCATCTCCCAGCCCCCCTATACTAATTTAAAGAAGAAAATAAAAAACCTTCCACCTATTTTTCCCAATCCTCCTCTATGTTGCCACATAAACCTGCTACAGGGTTTCTGAGTCTGTGTTGGGGATTCCTTGGAGTAGGGGACAGTCTCAGCAAGGCCATCCCCCCAAAAGTATGCAAATAATGATGTCTATATGCATTTGGGGGGACAGAGCTCTCAGCTTTCACTCATACTAGTTTATAAGCTGTAAAGTAGGGAAAAGTACCATCTCTTTCTTTTTATTTTAGGATGGAAGAAGCCAGTACCCATCCCCACCCCTCCACAGGGACCTCACTCCCACACACCTCAAGTCCCAGAGGCAAAGGACACAGATCCTAGAATGTTAAAAGGGCAGAGGATCTGGCCACCAAGTCTAACTCATTTTGAAGGTAAGAAAAATGAGGTCCACAATGCAAAAATGACACATGTAAGTCCACACAGCCAACCAGGGGCTGGGTTCCCACCTCCCCCTAGAGAGCTAACCAAGTCATTCTCTAGACCTGGGAACCTCCTCCAAGGCCTGCAAAACACCCAACAGGAGGGGGAGGGAGGGGTGACTTTTGAATCTTTCGGGAAGCACCCCCAAAGGGTTTCTGTTGTTACCCCACTGAACTGGAGATCCAGGGCAATCTACAAGTAGGCAAGCAGGGGCACCTGGAGCACATTGGTGAGTAAGAACTCAGGTTTTTGCTTTTCCTTCTTGGTTACTGATTAATGAGGGGGAGGGGCAGTGCCAGCTAACAGGCTGCCCGCTGCAGGGCCAACAGGGGCCTGCTACAGGGCCAACAGGGCCGATGGAGTCCCAAAGCACTTTTGGACCTGTGCAGCTCAGATGACCCTCACTGAGCCTACAGGGAGACACACTTCAACTTTAATAGGACAACAGACAGAACAAGAACAATATGGGGACAACCAAACCTCCCCGGTAGTGCCACCCAGGAAATGCAGACAGGCTTGTCTGTCACCTGCACATTCATATCTTGGCCACACACTGTTTTTGTTCCTGTTGAGCACTGATCCCAGATCAAAAAGTAAAAAGCCAGTGCAGAAATGAACACACTCAAGAGCCACCAATAGTCACTAGCCTGATTGTCTAATTCACCCTCTGGCTGAAAGACAAACTCAACTCTGCAAGATAAAATTGGAATTGGGACCACTTCTGCCCTTTCTGCCCTGGTTCAAGTCCCAAAGCATACCAGCTGAGGGCCTCTTCTGGGTGGAGCCCGGCAGAGGAGCACAGGGAGTAATTCAACTAGTGGACTTGGTGGAGCTTGGAAGCCTCAGTTGGTCCCAGGAGAACCAGCAGGCTAAGGCTAACAAAAAAAAAAAAAAGTGACACCTTCGCTAAGTGCATCTTGATCACTGTGTGCAACAGACCCCATGACCTCACCCATGGCGTCTGGCCTCAGAAAACAGGCTTGACTTCAAATTTGAAATTAAAAAGTGGGGGGCTTGGGAGATAGCTCAGTAGAATAAGTGCTTGCCTGGCAAGTGCAAGGGCCTGAGTTCAATCCCTGGTTCGACCAAAAAAAAAAAGAAATTAAAAGTGAGCATTTCAGTCCCAGATGGTCCTTCTGCAAGCCAAGCACAGTTGGACTGACAAAGGGAGAGATGAAAATTTAGGCTTGGAAAACATGTCACCTCCTCTCTAGATGTCAAAACGCAGTGGATGCAGTCAGGCCAGAGGCAGGCACGCGCGCGCGCGCACACACACACACTGTGGTCTCAGTAAGAGCCCAGAGCTCCCTGGCCAACCCCTCACAGGCTCTGCAACCCCAGGTATGACCCTCTGCAACCCCAGGTATGACCAGGGTCTGGAAGGGAGATTATGGATTATGGCCCTGCAACCTGCAAGTACTGCAGTTATCTTGCAGCCAACAAGCAGGGGGAGCCGGGCATGGTGGCGCAGGCCTGTAATCCCTGCACTCAGGAGGCTGAGGCAGGAGGATTATTGTGAGTTCAAAACCAGCCTGAGCTACAAAGTGAGCTTAATTTAAGGCCAGCCTGAACTGCATAGTGAGACCCTGTCTCAAAAAGACAAAAAAAAAAAAAAAAAAAAAAAAAAAAAAAAAAAAAAAAAAAAAAAAAAAAAAAAAAAAAAAAAAGCAGGGGGCTGGAACCAGAGCAGGGGGGTGGGGAGACAGACCTCTGTGTATCCACAAACTCTGCTGTGTCTCAGCTCAGGGTAGCAGGCCAAACACCAAGACACAGCAGGAGCTGGAGTGTGAAGGGCCAGGAAAAGCTGTGCCTGCTGCATCAGTGCAGCCCCCAGCTCAGCCTCTCCTCACACCTCTGCCAGGGGTTATGCCACCTCTGCAACCCCCTAGCCTGTCTCCTCAAGGACCTAGATCCTTCAGTTGCCCCTGCCTGCCTTGATAACTTGGGACTCAACCAAGCAAGTCCTTCTCCTGACCTCAATTCTATCAGGGCTAGGAATCTCTCCATGTTGCACAAGCCGGGCACACAGTAGCTGCCCAACAAATAAACATTTCACACTCAGGCTCTGTCCAAAGCATCCAGCCTACCAAGGAAAGAAGGTCGGTCAGTCAGAAGGAGAAGGCCCTTTCCTACACCTGGTGGAGGTGTGAAGAGGGAAAGCCTGCCAACAACCTCTGTGCACACCACCTGCCCAGGGCACTCTGCCTTGGCATCCTGCTGTTTGGACAAGTTAGCCTCACCAAGTGCTTGACAATTCTTTTACACACCCCAGGGCTCTTGTCTTGTATAAAAACAAAACACAACATGCAAAGGAAAAAAGCTGGGAGGCCTGGGGGTAACACAGAGCAAGTCAGCCACACACAGTCTCTTCTTTCTGGTCTCCATCCTAACATGAAGGAATCAACACAAGTTGATGCACTACCCCATGACCTGTGCCACTAGAACAATGGTGTGGCCTGAGAGGAATGAAGAGACCCAGAATTGCTCAGCAGATTAAAGCACCTGCAAGCAGGTACAGGGACCGGGATTTGATTCCTGGGCCTGCCATGCCTGCCCTGCATGGTGGCATGCACCTGTAATCCTAGCTCTTGGGAGGCTGTAAACAGGCAGATTACTGAGTCCGATATAGTAGTGAGACCCTGAACATCCTGTAGACCCTTCCCTAAAATACAAAAAAAAAAAAAAAAAAAAAAAAAAAAAAAAAAAAAAAAAAAAAAATCCAGAAATGAATGCAACCAACACTACCTTCTTCTCCAGACCTCTGTAGTAGGCTGGACCAACACTATCTCTCTGGAATGCTTCTGGGTTAACAGGTGGGCGTGTGAACAAGCAGGCTGTGAACCCCTTTCCTGTCCACTCCTCACTAGTCTCAGGGAAGAACTAGGGAAGCCAGGGAGAGTGGTGGCCCATGTCTTAATTCCTGAGGTAGAAGAGTCACAAGAAGTTTAATTCTCATCTGGGCAATTTAATGAGATCAAATCTCAAGGGAGAAGGGTAAAGGGAGGGGAGGGGAAGGGAGGGGAAGGGAGGGACAAAAGCTGGAGATTTAACTCAACTTGAAGGCCCTGGGGTTCCATCCTCAATACTGCAATCAATCAACTAATAAAGTGCTGGAAGTCTGGCTCAGTGATGGTGTACCCTGGGTTAGATCACTAGTACCAGAGACAGAGAGAGAAACAAAACTCCTGGGTGGGGGAGGAGAGCGGGAGACAGACACAGTGGCTTGAGAACAAAGGTGAGGTTCAAGCTGCCCACAGGCACACAGGGCCACCAAGGCAAGGCAGCTCAGAGGGGAAGAGGCCAAGAGCCTGAGCAAATTCCTACCTACACCTACCAACAAAAAAAAAATTTTTTTGCAAGTTAAAACTGAGCTAATGACACTGGGTGGGGCTGCACAGCCAAACCAAAATTAGCTTGCAGCCAAGCTGCTTGGCCTCACCATTTGGGGAAGGAAGCTGAAAAAGTCATGAAAGATTCTTTAGTAAATCGGGAAATAAGGCTGCAGTTAACATTTCAACTGAAGGTGACCCTGCTGGTAAAATATTTTTTTAAATAATAAAAATAACAAAGTTCTCAAACAGCCTCTTTCTTAAAGAAAATGGTCTAAAAGTTCTAGTGGGAGTGGAAGGGAAGGGGGAGGGGGAAATCCACCTGGGGCCAGCGTCTCCTAGCCACTACCTTTCATGAAAAACTTTTTTCTGGAGTTCTTCTCAAAAAAGGGATGATGCAATTTCCTGTCTTGTCCCAATATTTCCTGTTAACTGACAAGGTGAAAGTTATCACTGTTTTAAATAACTGTCCTGAACTCCATCAAAAGTTCCTTTTCCCAGACATTACCCATCCCTATTACAAACTGCCCCCACCTCAGAATATAAAGTACTATCATCTGCCTTTTAATAGAGGGCTTCATGAAAAGTCTACTTCTCTCCACAGCAGAGGCAGATTCCACAGGCCAAGGGCTGAGATCACTCAGGTGACCCCATGGAGAGAAGCTGAGGGGCAGCAGGGCAGCAAGTCCCCTACCTGAGCAAACGTGTGTAGGCAGAGGGGCTGAAATTAAGCGAATGTGGCTTTCTTGGTATGTTAGCCACTAAATTGAGGACTGTGCCTCAGCAGTTAATAATATCTTCCCGCTGAAAATAGCCTGGAGAGGAAGCCTCCGTGTGACAGTAGGCAAGCGGCCAGATGCTGGGCCAGCCATTCAATCCCCAGCAAGAAAGATGCTCGGGCCAGTGGTGACCTCCCCGTGGCCGCACTTACAGTATCCTCTCACAAGGCTCCTTCCTGCAAAGGGAGGGCACCCAGGCAGTCACTTGCCTGCCCCAGAATGCACCGGGGTTGTGGCATGGATGGGGGCTCCAGCGGCCCATGAAGGTCCAGGCAGCTGGCTTTGGGAGCTAGTCCTTTACCAAGTGGCTCACTGTCCCTGGGTGGGGCACATCCAGAGGACACAACCTGAAGCATGATGGGAACGAGTGAACTCACTCTCCTCCCAAAAGGTCAGGCTTGGGAAAGGAACCTCCCTGCTGCTTACTTCTGCAAGTGACACAGAAAGAAGGTTGAAAACTCAACACTCAGATGCACCTACATGTTCAGATAAAGTACTTGTGTGAGATAGGACCCTCCTGGCTATCAGGGCACAGCCACCCAACATGCCCCAGCAGACCGCAAGGGTTTATGGAAACAAATACGTCCCATCAGTAGGTCTAGGACTTGGTAGAAACCTTTCCCCTCCACTGTCACTGTCCAGTTATCAAACAACGTGTGGGTACACTATTTAAAGGCTACCCTGGTCACTTTTTAGCATATGAGGCACAATCAGTGACACTGATTCATGGAACAGTGCCACCGTCACCACTATCTAGTTCCAGAACCTCTCATCACTCCAAAAGGAAACCTGGTCCCATGGGTCACAAGACAGAGAAGGTACAGTTAACCATTTTTCCCCCTCAAATGTTTCTTCAATCAAACAAAAAAATCTCATTTGAGAAGAGGCTCATTCCCAAGGGATTCAAATGTGAAAACAAGTCCAGGAACTAACACCCTACACCTCTTTAAAAGTTCTGCTGGGTTATGACACCTACTGCAAAGGAGGTGCTGCGAGTTCAAGGCCCTCGACTGAAGTGAATCAAGAGCAGCCTGGCCATCGCATATTGCTAGAAGCCCCATCACGAGAAGTAACAGCAGTAATAAAGATGCAAGCCACCCCGGTTCCGCCAAAAAAAAAAAAAGATGCAAGCCCAACTTGATCATGAATCCTCTGGCATTTCCTCCCTTTCCACTGCCTCTGGCTCTGTGCTTGCCAGAGGCCCATAGGTTTAGAAGGCTCTGCTGAGAAAAGGCCCAAGTGGAGTTGAGGGGAGTCAGTACGCCAGACTCTATAGCCAAAAGCTACAGCACCTGAGCCAGGACTTCCCTTGCCCCCTCCCCTCTCAGTGGCCAGCCCAGTTCTGCCTGGGACAGGATGCATAAGGCAGCAGGCCATCTAGTCTGGCAGGCACAGCAACTCAAATTTGCTCCAGAGATCTTAAATACTGTCACCCTGCATTTTTAACTCCTGCATGACTGCCTCATTCTTTCCAGGACAAAAGGGAATGCTTCTCCAGGGGAGGGTACATGCACTAGACTCGCTGCGGCAGCCCGAGCTGCTGTCCAGGCTTGGCCTATAGCATGGTGTGAACTGCATGAGGTTGTCATGCTAGCTTCCTTTCTCACAGTGGGCCACGTGATGGGGGGCCCTGAGGAAGAAGTTCTGTTCCAGCCCATTGGATCATCCCAAAACCCATGGTCCTTGTCACTTGGATGAAAGGCCAGCTTGGCTACAACCTCAGTCTGTCCTGTGCTGTCCCCCACCCCCATCCCATAGCACCTCAGTAAAACCAGAAGCTACTTGTTCCCAGGCAGGGGAGGAGATACTAAAAACACAGCAAAGGCACCCAGCCCCAGATTCCTAGTTCCTATCACAATTCCAAGCAAGACAATAAATAATTGTTTACATGCCATTGTATTAACTTTTCTTAAAACAGATGGAGCAATCTTTCCTAACTACTTAGTTTGAGCCCAAGTTGGCCATGGACTAAAACCCGATGTGGCATTTTCAGATTATATAGGTATTTTTGAAGGCTCGTCTCTGAGGCTAAGACAAGATGTCAGCAAGGATCAAAGAGCAGGAGAAAGAGATGCTGATGCTGACCCAAGGGCAATCCTACTCCCAGACTTGGGAACCAAAAGCCAATTGTGGATCTTAAGACCTTAGCAAAAGAGAAAGGATGTTGTTCCCTTCCAGTAAAGGTGGCTGCAAAGACTGACGAAGTTCCCCTCCCTCTCCCCACAGCCCTAAGACCAGATCTGTCTCCAGTGCCCTCCTGAAATCTATGGGGTCATTTTTGTCCTCCCAATCTTGCTCTGACTGGGGAGGTCCACCATGCTGAGCCCAGGCAGTGCCACCCAGACATTTATATCTCAAGAAGGCAGCTGGAGGATCAGTCTGCATCTGAGAGCCCTAGAACAGAACACGGAAAAAGCTTCTCCCCACACAAACCAGGACAGCATACAGGCAAGGAGCAAGCCCCCCAGAAACTCCAGATGGAGGCTGCAAAGATGACAGCTTTGAACACATGCTTTTCATTACTAGCAATGCAATGAAAGCTCTGGGAGCAAATCCTTTCCTTTTCTACCACTGAGCTGAACCTAGGAGCTTCCCAGTTACGTCAGCCCTTGCCAAGGTGGATCCAGCTGAGCCACAACACTCTCAGGTCCAAATGATAAGAGCCTGATCTGCAGCTGCACATCATTTGAAAGATTCCCATGCCCAGAGAGCTGAACGCGGGCTGCCAAGCCATACTTCAGGATCAGTCTACAAATACCATCCCTGCCACATCCTCATGAAGAGGCTGCTCTGACGTCAACAGATCTCCTGGGACAGGGACCCCAGCCTATCCCAGAGCAGGCCTGCAGGCATCTGTGTGCTCAAGTGTCTGTACACGGGACTGTCTGCAGAGCGTGCGCACATGCACACATACACGCGCGCGCACGCACACACATGCACACTTGCACAGAGCAATCCATCTGTCTGAGAGAGAGCCGGCTGTCAGAAATGAAAGTACAATCTCCTGGAACCAAGTCACTGCCTTCTAAAAATGTCCCGTTTTCCCAGACGGAGGAAACTTGCAGAGGTGGGGTGTGTTTCACTACAAGTCCCGGGAGGACTAAGCCTCCTGCTCCCCCCTCAAGTGGCAGGACTGGAATTCCAGCCTGCAGCCAGCAGCCCTGTGTGCAGAGCTCCCATCCACCCACTCCCCTTCCTCTGGGGCTGGCAGTCTGCAAGGGCGCAGGAAAGGGAAGGGCCAGCCTTGGAGTTACCCCTGAGTTTCAGGAGGAGCTAAGCCTTTGAGCACACCCTACCCCCACCTCCACGCCACCACATTTTCACATTTGGCTGTTTTTTCTTTCCCTTCTTCCCTTGCCAAGAGAATCAAGCCCTGGCTCCCGCTGCCGACCTTCCTCCCACCCTAAACTGAGCCCCATTCATTAAGCCCAGTCTCAGCCAGGGCAAGACAGGAAGGAAAACAGCACACAGGGCCTGTGAAAGAGACTCAGAGAGGTTATTTCAAGGGAGGGTAAAGAGAAACCCCTTGCGGGTGTTTTCACTGCTGCCCACCTAGGTGTCCTGCTCTCTGGGCAAGGCCCAGCAAACCCCTTGCCCCATATCTGCTATGCCAGCTCCTTCCCCTTAGGGTCCTGCCCCTGCACCTCCACTGCCTCATCCTCTGCAAAGATGAGGCCTAAGCCAGCCCCTGCCAACCACCAACTTTTTAAAGAAAAGGAGATCTGAGCTTTGAATATGCATAAAGCCTCTACCCTGAGCTAGCCAGCCATAAAAAGTCACCTTTGGGGGGATTTCACTCCAAAGAATTTTCTCTGTGCTCTTCAACTCTCTGCTGGACACCCCCAAACCACTGGCACAAGCCCAAGAAGCAGTTTCTATAACCTCCCCCCACGGCACATTATTAATACATGGCTCCAACTACACACGGGAAGAAGAAAGAGCTCCAACTTTGAAGCCTTGGGAATTAGTAAATCAAGAGCTAAAATTCAAAACAAATGCTCTTTCATGTGGAGGCCCCCCCTTTTTTTCTGCTTTTTGCAGTTTTGTTAAACCACACCACCCCTTCAGAAACACACCACTCCTCCTTAGGAACTCCTGATTAATCTAAGTGGCTGCAATTAACCATACTTCCCCCCTCACACACACTTCCTTTCCAGGACTAAAAGAACTTTGGGGAGCACAAAGCCCACCCATCTCAGTGGGGCTGCCCAGGTCACACTGAGGGGCTCCCTGGGCGGTCAAGGAGGCACTGAGGCTCAGCCCAGTGTCGTCATTTCCTCTAGCAAAGGAGACAGACAAGATGTTATCAATAAGACAAACCTTCCGAAAAGCCCCTTTCAAAAGCTACCACTTCCTTTGCTTATTTCATGTGGTTTGGAGGGGCCAGGACTCCTCCCTGCACACCCAGGGTTCAAAAAAATAAAACCCCCTCACAACATCCTGAGTGTCATCTCGTCTTCCTTTTCTTTAAAGAACCCTCTCAACTCCCTTGGAAAGACGCGCACGTTGTGCCTGTGTGTGCGGCCTTGCTGCCTCCCTTCTCAACCACTGAGGTCTGTCCCCAGCCCACTCCCCACTGGGGTCATCTTTCCCTGGCCAGCTCTCATTAGAAGCTTTGCATAAACAATACCCTCTGTCTCAGATAGCACAGTATATACTGCACTGAAACCAAAACAAACAAGGGTCTCCCTACAGACCTTCTCAGCAAAGCAATTCCTGGAGGGGTGGGCTAGAGAGGAGACTGTCCACAGAGCCAGTGCTTGACTCCTTGGTCAAGGGGGTCAACCCACGAGACAGAGGGTGCACAGCAATTTTATTGCTTCCATCCAAGATACTACACCATGACCTTATTATTAACACTAATGGCCTGCGACAAAAATTGCCTGACACCCAGAAGTCTGGCAAAATTTCTTTCTGTTCCCCCTTCCCCCAGGTCACTTTCCCTCTTCCTTCAGCTAGTTCTTAGAAAATCTAACTACAGAGAAAACAGGAAGAAATACTGTTGTCTTTAGAAAAGAATACAATTGCCTCCCAGTGTTGCCAGTGAGTTCCTTGTGAACAGTGAGGAAAACCTGCCTTGCTGGGAGCAGGTATAGCACCTACTGTCTCCAAAATGCGC
>PVKA01042830.1:0-17142 GCA_004027165.1 Ctenomys sociabilis | reverse complement strand
TTTTTTTTTTTTTTTTTTTTTTTTTTTTTTTTTTGATACAGCCTTTTGCTATTCAGTTCAGCCTGGCTTTGTGTTCACTGTGTAGCCCAGGCTGGTCTTGAGCTCTCAATGATCCTCCTGCCTCAGCCTCCCAAGGGCTGGGATTACAGGTGTGCCACCACATCTGGCTCTTCTGATGTATTTTGGCAGGTGGAGATGGAGGTGGAAGGTGACATTCCACAGTAGAGAGGACACTGCCAGCTGAAAGTGGAGGGTTTGAAACAACAGAGTTGATGAAATCAGCTGGTACCAGGGGGGCTGGGGAGATAGGTCAGTAGAATAAGTGCCTGCCTGGCAAATGCAAAGGGCCTGAGTTCAATCCCTGGTTCCGCAAAAAACAAAACAAAACAAAAAGAAAGAAAGAAAGCAAATCAGCTGGTACTTAAACCTGTAGACAGCACTCTGAAATAAGGCTTGAGAGTGGAGTCAAGTAGGTGGCAATAGGGCTTGAAAGCCAAGTCAGAGTTTAAATTTTGAAAAATGGGAATCATTTAATTTTACCCTCCCTCTGGGCATTGAACCCGGGAGCACTCTACCCCTCGGCATACCCCGATCTTTTTTATATTTTATTTTGACACAAGAACTAAGTTGTCCAGGCTGGACTCAAACTTGCCACCCTCCTGCCTCAGCCTCTGAGTTCTGGGATTACTGCTGTGTGTCATTACGCCTGGCTGTCATCAGTGTTCTCTGAGAGACCTTGGCGCTGGCACAGTGGCACTCTGGGTGGAAGTGGCAGGAGGATGAGAAGTTCAAGCTCAGTGTGCAGAATTTATTGACTTAGCCAGATCCTATCTCAATATAAAAAAGATAAAAAGGGGCCAGGGAGATGGCTCAATAGAATAAGTGCTTGCCTGGCAAGCACAAGGGCCTAAGTTCAATCCCTGGTTCTGGAAAAAAAAAAAAAAAAGTTGTTGATTTGAACCTTAAAAGCACCCAGGATCCCCAGATCTTCAAGCCTTACAGGACCTGCCCTGAAGGCATCCTGAGCCAGCCCCGCCCCCTCCGAATTCTTTTGAACTTTTAAGGGTCGGGGAGATGGCTCAACGCTTCCTGGCAAGCACAGGGGCCTGAGTTCAATCCCCAGTTCCGCCAAAAATAAATAAATAAATAAATAAAATTTAAAAAGATTTAAAAAAGAAGGCGGAGGCAGGATGGTTTGTGTAGGCATGCAGAGTGGGCAGGGTTAGGGTAGAGTCGGAGGAGGGAAGGCATTTCACACAGGAGCAGCCTGCTCAAAGGCTCCAAGGTAAGAAGAGGCAAATGGACCAGGAATGCAGGAGTACAGGTGTGCGAATGACGAGGGGGTGACACGCAGCTGGGGTAAGGGCAGCAGAAGGAAGCGGGGAAGGACTGGCCATCAGAGGTAGCAGCGTGGACAATGTTTCATCCGCATTGGGAGGCCACTGACCTTTGGAGGCAGGGGGGGAGCTGAGGAGGGGTGGGTTGGGAGGTGGGTCCTGCTGCGGTAGAGGGAAAGGATGTGTGGGTGGGGCAACTGGTTAGGAGGAAACTAGATGCCACCTTTGGGGGGGGTTATTGTTACTTTCCTCATCTTTGATAGATGAGGAATCTGGAACTCATGGGGAAAACCCATCCCCACAGCCAGAATCCAGATTCAAGTGGCAGCAAAGCCAGGGGGCCCCTTTGCTGAGAATCTGAGAGACCCTTCCACTTGCACCTGGGAAGTAGGGTGGATGCAGTGAGGGTGGTGGGAGAGGGCTGGGTGTGCCTGGTGGAGTAGAGTGGCTCAGGTGTGGTCTGCCAGCCCTGGAGCGGGCTGAGCCTATTTTGGGCCTTGTGTGCTTATCTATAAATAAAACTGTCAGGCCAGATGAATGACTCCTTGAGAATTTTTTTTGGCTCTAACATCTGAGAACTTTATGACCAGAAGAGGTTTAAATTAAAAAAAAAAAAAAAAAAATCACTTTCTAAAAGCACAGTCACACAGTCCACATTCTAAAGGGACCAAAGCAATCCTAAAGTTCCCCAGGCACTCAAGCCCTCTCCTTGCGGATTGCTGATTTATCAGTACGGTTGGCGGGCTTCCTGCCAGCTCTAGCTTTTTTCTGTTTCATACTGGGCAATGAATCTAGGATCTCATCCCTCCTGGATGGTTTATCCCCAGCCATTGAGCCAATTTTTTAGCCAGGTTTCACAGGAGGGGAGTCATTGTAGGGCAAGAAGCAAAAGCCAAAGCTGCCGACTTCTGGCTCAAGTGGCAGCTACCTGCACAAAAATACTGAAGACAATTCTTGCTGCCCGCTCACCCTTGTCTCCCCCAGGGCCATCCCTGCCACACCGTCTCCTCAGCTCCCTCAAAATGCTATTTCTTGTCATCTCCAGCGCTGTCCCGCTCTCCAAGCTGACCCATCTAGGCTAGCATCCCTGCCCTGCCTGCCCTACAGCCTGGGCCACCTCCTGAAATGCCGTCAGTTCCTGTGCTGGTGACTTCGGGGAGCCAGGCTGGGGTCAGTGCTCTGACTGGAGAGCACACAGGAGCAGTGGTAGCCCTCTGCTCCCCAGCACTCCTGCCTTCTTTTGCAGCCTCAAAGGCACTGTGTTGCCTCCTGACTCTGGCACTTTGCACAGGTGGGGATGCCTCTGCTGGGCACTTCTACCATGACTTTGTCGGGATGGCTCAGTAGAATAAGCGCTTCCCTGGCAAGCACACGGGCCTGAGTTCAATCCCTAGTTCTGCAAAAGACAGTCTTGGTCGCAAGTGGAACCTGCACCACCCAAATTCATAGTTTGAAATCTCAACCCCTGAAGTGATAGTTTCGAGGAAGTGGGGCCTTTGAGAAAAGAGGGTGGAGCCCTAGTGAGTGGGATTAGTGACCTTGTAAGATGAACTATGATTTCCTTCTGCCAGTGAGAAAGTGCACATCTGTAAACCAAGAAGATACTCCTCACCCGACTCTGATACCTTGATCTTGGCTCTAAGAACTGTGAGAAATAAATTTTTGACATTTAGGCCACCCAGGTCATGGTAATGTTGGATATGAAGTTTTGCTTTTTAGTACTGGGAATCGAACTCATGACCTCACGCTTGCCAGGCAAGCACTGTGCTGCTGAGCTACAGCCCTGGCAGTCACAGTATTGTTATAGCTGCCTGAACTAAGACATTCCTTCTGACTCTAAAAGAGCCCAATTCCACCTATTTCCCTCAGGGATAGGTGCTGGGAACTGCCTCCAGCAGGTCACCTGTACCTAGTAGGCTAGCTGGACAATTTCTTTTCCCAGGGCATTTTATCCAGTTTATAATTGTGTGTGTGCACGTGCATGTGTGTGTGTGCGCGCACACACACACACACACACACACACACGCACATCTATGAGATGTTAAGTTATGGAAAGATCACTTTCCCACACTCTGTTTTCTTCCCAACTACCCAGGAAATGACTTTTACTACCTCGTCTTCTGCCAGAGTTTGCATCTGTAAAGATAAGCAAGTCTGAATTCCTACTTCCTTTTTACAGCAGTTACTACACTTTTCTTTTTGAGACAGGGTCTCCCTATGTAGCCCAGCTGGTCTTGAACTTGCAGTGATTCTCCTGCCTCAGTTGCCTGAGTGCTTAGATTACAGGTGTGCGCCACCAGGCCTGGCTCTGCACTTGCTCCCTGCCCCCACTCTTAACAGTGTATCTGGGAAAACCTGCAATGGTATCACCCAGGAACATCTTTATTTTAATTTAATTTAATTTTATTTTTGGCAGAACCGGGGATCAAACTCAGGCCCTTGAGATTTACCAGGGAAGCACTTATTCCACTGAGCCATCTCCCCAGCCCAGGAACATCTTTAAAACATTTCTTGTGGCTGCACGTGGTTTTTCTGTGAAGAGGTGCTTAACTTACTTAACAAGTCCCCTTCCAGGCTTAACCCTGGTCTGGTACAGGGTCTTGCTATGCAGCTCAGACTCATAGTGATTCTCCTGTCTCAGCATCCGCAGTGCTGCGATTACAGGCGAGTTCCACCTTGCCCGGTTGGGTGGCCTGCACAGCACATGCACAGCAGCAGGGCGTGCAGTACTGGGGATCAAACCGGGGTCCTTGCGCTTGCCAAGCAGGTGCTTAGACCGAGCTATTTCCCCAGCCCCAGACAAATAATTTTTAAATCATTTTTCCATCTGTTGCATTAAAATGCATGCCTTGTGGCTGCTTCCTCTCCAGGGCATTTTAATGTGGCTGTCTGCAAATGGGGCTTTCTGGCCTAGGAGCAGGGAGTAGGGATATTTGGAGACTGGTGTTCCTTGACTACCCTTTTTCAGCATGTGGGAGCGGCCCCTCACCCCGGACCTCTCTGCAGCGCCTCTTTCTCTCTTCACTCTCTCCTGTTTTTTTCCACAGGTATGTGCAGGAAGGGCGGTTCCGAATTGAGGAGAGGACACTCACCGCCTTCCAGTGGCTCTACAGCCCCCAGCAGCACCGAATCCTGAGCCGCGCAGACCTCGAGGCCCCCTCCAGGTAAAAGAACCTTCTGCATTTCCCCCGTTCTTTGGCCTGAGTCGGACTTCCTCACCCGCTGTCCGCCCACTGGGGCCTACACAGCCAGCCCACACTGGTCCGTACACTCACAGTGAGGAAGTTCGCGCTTAGTGATTGACAGGTCACAGGAAAAGTTCTTCAGCCTACTGGAGGCAACACACAGCCTCTACCTTCTCCTCTGTAAAGCAGGTTTGAAAATGCGCTCCTTGCCTTCCACTGGGAGAGCGTGACTCCAGCGCATGGCGCCGGAAGAGGTTCTTTATGCCTGGGGATCAGAGGGTACTCCGCCCCCCTCCCCCCCAGTACTGAGGACTGAACCTAGGGGCAGGAGCACTCTGCCACTGAGCCCCCCAAGAAGCTGGGATCACAGATGTTCACCATTGTACTCAGATAGCCAGTTCTTGTATAAAAGGGCTGGTAGTTGGCATCCTCAGTTTGACCTTGGTAGAGCCAACCCTTCTTTCTTTGTCTGTCTCCTCCTCTGTGCCAGAGAATCCAGCTGGCATCCTGAGCCTGGGTGGAGGGCTAGGGAGTGAGTCAGGAGGAAAAAGCCTTCGGCTGTGTCTCCCAGACCCCTCCCCCACCATTGTGGATAGGTGTGACCAGCATTAACAGTCTCGACAGAGGCATCCTGGGTAATCTGGTATTGCCCATTGCCCCTCTCCAAGTGCCTGCCAGACGAGGCTGTGGTCTGAGAGTTAAGAGTTTTTCTAACTCTCCCAGTCTTAGTTCCTTGCCTTGTCACTGAGACACCCACACATTAAAGGAGGAAAGATTTATTTTTGGCTCATAGTTTGCAGAGGCTTTAGTTCATAGTTGGCTGGCTCCAAGTCAGGGCAGCATAGCAGAGGAGCGTGGCAGAGAAGAAAAAGCTCATGGGTGATGGCAGGAAGCAGATAGTGAGTGAGAGGGTAGGGGGGATATCAAGGGAGAAGTGGGAACGGGATGGATCAGCCGTGCCCCCGGTTACCTACCTCTTCCAGCCAGATTTCACCTCCCAAATCACATTTAGCCATAAAGTCATCAGTGGACTAACAGAACATGATGGTGTATGCCTGCAATCCCTGCACTTGAGAGGCTAAAGCAGGAGGACTGTTGCAAGTTCAAGGCCAACCTGGGGTACAAAGGGAGTTGAAGGCTGGCCTTAACTGTATAGTGAAATCCTGTCTCAACAGAAAGAAAAAGAAAGAAAGAAAGAAAGAAAGAAAGAAAGAAAGAAAGAAAGAAAGAAAGAAGAAAAGAGGTGCCAGGGATATAGCTCAGTGACTTAAACACCTGCCTGGAAAACTCAAGGTCTCAAGTTCAATTCCTGGTACCACACACACACACACACACACACACACATCAGTGGACAAATCTATTGATGAGTTTCATTCCTCATAATTCAATCACTTTCCCAAGTATATCTGCTCCCTCTTGTCTCACTGACACTTTCAGAAGGTACACGAAGCACTAAGGTGACAGTTAACCTGCACCTGGTTCGGATCAATGAGGAAGAATTAATTGAGTGAAGATGTACAAGGGAGAGAAACCCAGAGAGAGGGCTGGGGAGATAGTTCAGTGGCTTAAGTGCCTGCCTGGCAAGCACAGTGTTCTGAGTTCGATCCCCAGAACCAACAAACAAACAAACAAATGAACTAGGGAGAGGTGACTGAGGTCACCTGGAGATTCTTGGTGTTTAGTGAAATGCCCCAGACTCCAGACACTGGATTTCAAATGGTGTAGACAAGAGCTAGAAAAACTCCATGGACTTGAGACCTGAGCAGGGTGAGCATGGTAGAATGAAATGCCAAATGTCTGCTTGCAGGGAAAGAGAAAAGCACGTTGGCTGCTCTGGGAATGAGCAAGATGCACAAGCGAAGGGGCACAATCTGATTTAGTTCTGGTTTAGTTCTGGCCACCTACAGAGCCCTGCAGCATGCCAATTGCCACCTGACATGAGGTAGCTTTTCTCTCCTTTCTTTTCCTTCAAAGCTCTCACCATTGCCTGCCATTCTCTTCTTGGTTTATTTGTTCATTATCTGTGTCCCCTGCTGGATTTTTGAACTCCCCAGGACAGAGATTTTTCCATCTTATTCTTCCCTTGGCCCAAGGAGGGAGTTCATTAAATAGCCACCAAATGAATGGCACATTATGTGATGCTGGCTCTGAATTTGTAGGCAAGCTGGTAGGAGACACGCCCTAAGAGTGAAGCGGATGCTGACACTGCCCCTGGTATTAGCAAGGCAACAGGGGGAAGTTGAGACTCTTGCCCATGCAGGTGGTCAGTGGCTAATGGAGACGCTGTTTTTTTAAGTCAGAGAACAAGAGTGCCTTTCAGAGTCACAGGAGCCAAACTGAGCCCTTGGAGTAGGAAAGCAATCATAAAACAGAATGGAACCAGGATGAAAATAATTTCACATTTCATCCTTTGGGAATCTTGCATGGTACCACTACACCAGCGGCGCTGTTCATTTCATCCTTTGGAAGGTTACACCCCAGGGATCTTGAAGAAGAGTCTTCTATAGCTTAGCAACTACTTGTTTTTATGATAGAATAGTACCTTTTTTTTTTTTAGTGCCTGTTATGTGTCATGTTGTAAATGCTTTGGAGGGATAAATTGGTTTAATCTTCATAACAATGCTATGATGTAGGCACCATTGTTTCCTCTCTTTTTCAGATGATAAGGCAGACACAGAGGTTAAGTGACAGCTAGGAATGGCAGTGCTTGCCACGGCTGTTCACAATGCCTCTCAGAGAACAGGCGTGTTCAGAGTGTGGGAGACAGGAAAGGTAATTTGTCTTTACAGAGAGACAAAAAGTGCCATCTATAAAACCAGTACCAGCATCAGTCCTGGTCAAATTTCAGAGCCTGTTTGGAAAGAGATGGTTTGGAAAAAGTGGGTGGTAAGGATGATTCCCTGAAAAACCTATCCTGTCAGGGAAAGCTCATTTGCTCTTTTACTCTGATGTTCTAGACTAGAAATTAAGCGTGTGTGCATAGCAGGAGAGAGTTGTTCTTTTCTTCCCATCCCTTCCAGGTGACACATAGGGATGAGAGCTGGGGGACAGCACAGCTAAGGAGGTTCATGAGTGGACTGCTGTCACCCGATCCCTCAGTAAACATGCTCAGCATGTTTACTGGTACCTTAAGGAGGCCTATGGGTTGCATGCTTGGTGGTAACGCTGTCAGGAACCGGGGCATTATCTCCATAGGGAAGACGGTGGGATTGGGGTGCAAAATGCCTGAGCAGCTGGAGTCTAGACCACAGTCTTGTGCAGTATCCTCCGTTCCACCTCAGGCTTCACTTCCTACTGCAACTAAAACTCAGTTTTCCTTACAGAAAAACAGTCTGAGAATACTACAGGGAAATTTTCAGAAATAAACAATTGGTCCTATCCTGAGCATCCTGATGAAACCTCTCCCAGTTCTGTCCCTCTGGGATGTGACTCATCCCTTTGTCTAATGCATCCACACTGTCTATGCCACCTGCCTGTTAGTCACTTAGTACAGCAGCTCCATTTAGCTGATCTACTGACTTGGTAGCACAGCGCTTGTGTTCAGGTGAGTCTTACTCTACTTAATGATGCTCTCAAAGTGCCAAGGTCCTAACACTAGCAATAGAGAAGCTACACAATGCTTCTTTTAAGTAAAAAGACTCAAAAGTTCCCCAAATTGACTGATACGTATGTATAGATGCTCCTCAACTTGTATGGCTCAGCCTAGCCCACTCTGCACATTCTGAGAACACTCACCATAGCCTACAGTAAGCCAGGCACAATCTCTATAGGAAAAACCGGAGTATCCAGTTTCAGGCATCACCTAGGGCTGGGGACCTTGGAAGGTATCCCTGGCGGAAAGGTGACTGCTATGGATTCAGTTTAAGAGATACAGGGGAAATCAGTGTTGGCATCTAGTCCTGTCTTGTATTTAGGCAGCAGGGCCAGAGAATCAGCTGTCTGAGGGGCCTGGGTATGATGCTCTCCTTTCTTCATTTGCTTTCTGTCCTTCATTCCTGCCGCTCCCCCTCTCCAGAGTCTCATTATGTAGGACAGGCTGGCTTTGGACTCCTGAGGCTCTCTTGTCTCAGCATCTCGAGGGCTTGGAGTGCAGATGTGTGCTACGATGTCTGGCAGAGGCCCTATGCTTTAGATGCTCACCAAAGAAAACCCTTCAATCATGGAATTGAAGTGCTCCGGGAAGGCCCAGAGTGGGAGAAGGGAAACTTTTGCTGCTGTGAGGCTCAGACTCAAGACAAAGTCTCTTTTGTCCATGTATTCAGTGGACAGTGACTGAGTACCCTTGAATGGCTGGGCAGTTTGAATTTCAGATTCATCGCTTTTTTTTTTTTTTTTTTTTTTTTTTTTTTGTATCAAGGATCGAATTCAGGACCTTGGGCTTTCCAGGCAGGTACTTCTGCCATTGAGCTATCTTCTTGGTCCTGTATCTCAGGGGGTTAGGCTGTTGCAAGGACTCAAGCTGTGGGTTGTCCATCTCTGTCTGTTTGTCTGCATCCTTCCCCTTTTCTCTCTTCTTCTTTTCTCTCTCCCTTCCTTCCTCTCGCCTTCCCTCCACAGTTGTTCATTGTGGACCTCTTCTGGGTCAGTGGTCTTCAAGGCCGATGAGGGTATGGCCTGCACAGGACACACATCCTCCTGGGAGAGATAGACCCTAGCCTGTAAGACGGAGACAAGAGTGTTTCCCCGAGAGGACCAGATTGCTAAAGAAACTAAGGCATAGCATCGTGATAACGAACAACTAGTGGATGTGAACAGACTTTGGCAGAGGTGGAAGGGCTCTCTGGGATAGTGACCTCTGACCTGAGTCCTCAGGATACAATGGAGCAGTCACACAGTGCTAGTGTGAGGGTTCAACAGGTGCCATGAAGCACAGGACACGGGGTCTAAAGGTTTCTCAGCAGGGGGAACAAGAAGTGCAAGTCTTCAGGTATGTTCTAGAAGCAAAAGCTTTTATGTCCAGCTCACAGTGAGGCCCTGACCAACAGAACAGAGGAAAGTTTCTATACAATGAAAGGAGAGCATTCCAGCGCTTAGAGCTGCCTGATGGAGTGGGCCTTCTGTTAGTGGAAGTGAGCAAGCTACAATCAGAGTCTGCCCTTCACGGAGGTTACAGAAGAGACCCAAAGGTCCTACAGGTTGGCTTAGAAGACTCTTCAAGTTCAGGGGCATCCTTGGTTTGACAAAAGCTCAGAAGGGCATCTGCGGAGCTAAGGAACACAAGCTCCAGGCTGCCAGGTCCAAGCCCGGGCAGTTTCCGGGGTTTGGCCAGTCCTCAAAGCCGCCTCACCTCCCGGAGCCCCGGAGCCCCTCCCGGGGAGAGCCCCGGCACGTTTCCTTCTTCAGCGTCTCCGGTCTCATTCTCCAAGAACCTCGGGTGCAGGTGGGCTTTTTCCTCCTCCTCTCCCTGGGGTCCCTCGGGCGCTCCTGCCCCGCCCCGCGCCTTTGTTCCGGAGGAGCCACCGCGGGCGATCGGCGTCGCCACGGTCCCCACAGCGCACCCCGGCGCCCACAGCTCACCCCGTCCCCTCCGCAGTGCTGCGCGGCGGCCGCGCCTGGCTACCGGGGCGGGCACCCGGGACTCCGGCGCTGACCCAGCGGCGCCGGCTGAGGGACCCCGGGCCCTGCGTGTGCGCAGCCCCGAGGCCGGGGGCGCGCCCGCCAGGTGTGCGGCGAGGCGCAGCTTTGTGCGTTCCGAGCTTGGGCCCCTGTGCGCGTGTGCGCGCCGCGGTGACGGTGCACGCGACTGGGCGGGCTGCGAGGGAACCCCGGCGCCCAGGAGGAGGGGGTTCGGTCCGGATGGAGTCGGGAGCACACTGCGTTCCCCTCGCGCTGGCGGGCTGAGCCGCTGGGACCGGCTGTCGACGTTTTGTCCACGTCGCGAACTGAGAAGGTCAGTGGCTCCGGGTCTGGGCTGTAATTCCATAGCCAGCCGGCTTCAGCTCGGGAGCCCTGGGTGTGACTGAGCGCCGCGCCGGAGTCTGTGTTGTGGGTGTGAATGCGTGTGTTGCAAAGCGACACCCAGCACCTAGGGAGCTAGCTCAGGGCTGGACCCTTCGGAGCAAGCCGCTGAAGGTATGGGATTATGTTTTCGGGGTGGGGTGCCTGTCCTCAGGAATCCCTGCCGGGTGGGGCAGTGCACACACATCCACGCAGAGGGGTGTGTGTGCGCGCGCGAGTGAGACGCTGGCCAGCCGCTGCGGAGTCTCTGGGGAGGGAAGCTGATGAAACGGAGGTCAGACGTGGGTGTTTAAAGGTGTGTGTGTGGGGGGTGGTACAAGGAAAAAAACCCCAAGAACTCTGGGAGGATCCTGCAGTTAGGCCGGGTGGGTCCCCCCGCCCCTCCCCCTTCCTCCAAGAGCATAAACCCCAGCCATCCTCACTCCAACCTGTTCCTGCTGCAGGGAGAGGAGCTGTGATGTGTGTGCTTGAGGGTGCTGGCTGACAGGTTTTCGTGGACTATCCTGGTGCTTGTTTCCAGAGGCCTTTGGTGGGTGAGTGTGTGTGACAGTGCCAGCCTTGGGTGGGGGAACAAGGGACCCCCGGATTCTGTGTGGACTCTATTGTGACTTTGCCACTACCAGATGCTGTGTGTCTAGATTGGGAGCTGTTGAAGGGTACCCTTCTTAACAAACCCGAAGGACATTTAGGTGCAAATGGGATTTGGGCTCTGAATTCAGGGATCTGTGTCTGTTTGGTGGGCCTCATTGGGAAATAATGGGGTTGTTTGGGACCAGGTATCCCTGGGGTTTAGTTTTCCTTTCATGCCTGTGACCCTGGAGCATCTCTTGAACCTCATAGGCCTCGGTTTCCTATGTTGCAGGAGGAGGCCTTTCCTTCCGGTTCTTCCTGGCACCTTCAGGAGTAAACACTGCACAGCTGCCTGGGGCCTGGAGACAGCAGTGACTCAGGGCCTGTGAGGTCTGGATGAGGATTTCCCTCAGGAAAGTCCCAGACCATCTTTAGGGCTTCGGCAGGAGTTGAGGGAGGTTCTACCTTCACTTATAAGCAAGGGCACTGGCTTGCCTGAGTCCAGGGCTGGGTGACCAGCCCTCGTCAGGTGTTAGCAAGTGGGAGCACGGAACTGGGGTGGGGGACCGGAGCCAAAGACCTTCTGTGTTGGTGTTTCTGGGATGAAACAGCCGCTGAACTTGGGTCCGCCTAGGGCACATTCAGTGGGACCCAGCTTAGCCTAGGATGTGGAGGTAATTTAGCAGGAGGTGGGCTTGGTCCCCGAGAAGTGATCCTCCCAGGGCAGGCACCTCACAGCCCTCCCCTGTCTCTTTCCTACTGTCTTGTCTGATCAAGTGTGGTGAGCCATAGAGGGTCAGGATGGCTTGAACCTTGAGGGAAAGGAGCACTGGCAGGGATGATGGTGAAGGCCGTGTGGCAGTGGTTGGGCATGAGACTTAACCTTTCTCCTGGTGATGCTCTGTTGTTACTCAGACTTGGATTTGAGTCCCGGCTTCACTCTGCCCTTGCCTTGTGTCTTCCTGTTTCCCTGGGAAAAGGACTCACAGGTAGCTCATTTGGGAAGTGATTTTGGGAAGCAAAAGGTATGTAGAAGAGAAAAGTAAAGCAAAGAGGCAATATTTTTATCATCCATTTGCGTGGCCCCCACCGGACAAGTGGCTGCATGGACACTAACTCCCCCGTGCTTCCTGTCTGCACGTTGTGTGCCGGGTGGCTTCCTGTGGGCATCCCAGAACGCAGCTTCAAAGTAGGCCCCGATGGCCGGGCGTGGTGGCGCATGTCTGTAATCCCAGCACTCGGGAGGCTGAGACAGGAGGATTGTTGTGAGTTCGAGACCAGCCTGAGCTACAAAGTGAGCCTAAGGCCAGCCTGAACTGCATAGTGAAACCCTGTCTCAAAAAGACAAAGCAGGCCCCGATGTGGGTGGTGTGAAGCGCTGCTGTGTTGCACCTAGAAGATGTTGCTCAGAGGATGGGTCACTGCAGAAGTGGCCGGGGTAGGAGGAGGGGCTGAGAGGGTTTGAAGTGGCACACTGCACAACCTCGAGCAAGTTACCTAACTTCTCTGAGCTTCAGTTCCCCTGTCTGGGTGTTGTGAATGTTAGGTATTGAGTTTTTGAGCACAGCAATGGAGTGGGTGTTCAGGGAAGGGTATGTCCTATAACTGGGAAGACAACAAGTTTTGGTGGTGCAGATATTCATTCATTCATTTATTCATTCATGTGAAGGAGTAGCCTGGATAAGGTGACCTCTAAAGACTCTTCCTGGTTGTATCTGTGATTCAAGTACCAAACTCACGAGCTGGTCAGTTGCTCTGGGGCTTTGGCCCAGTTTCCCTCCTCTATAGATCTGTTTCACAGTTAGTGAACAGAGATAGTAATTCCCTGTGCTTAGGCTGTCCTTCCCCTGGAGGACATGGGACCTGGGAGCCCAGCAGAGGGCAGAGGAGGATGAGGGCAGCAAGCAGCTCAGAAGCAGGTGCTTGAAGGAGGAGTGGAGGGAGGGTAAATGTTGGCGTTTGGAGCTGGCAGATGGTCGTAGGCACTGGTCTGGGCCACAGTGAGTGGAGAGTACAGGGCAGGGGTGGGGGAGGGTGAGAGACAATGCAGACCAGGAAGGGAGAGGAGAGCAGGCTGGCAGGAGGTGGCCAACAGTGATGGAGGAACCAGGGCTTAGTGGCACCAGGTCGGAGGTGGTGTCGGTGGGGAAGTGGTGGTGTGGCAGCAGCAAAGGGAAGAAGCAGCTGAGGGTTAGTTAAGGAGGCCAAGCGCATAAGCCAGAGCAGGCATCATGTTTCAGGGCTCAGCACCCACAAGCCCCCTCATCCTCAAACACTTAGGTCCTGTCAGGAGCAGCAGCAGGGGAAGTGGTGGATGGCGGCCCTTGTTCCCCAACCTGGGCAGTGTTGCCCTCTCTGGAAGAAGTCACACAGTAGAGAAGGTGTCCGGGCAGTGCAGCTCAGGCTGGCATTACAAAGGTCACTGTGTCCATCCCTCTGCCGGCAGGCAAGGTCATACTTTGCCAAGGTTGAGGAGACGCAGCGGCTGATGTCTTAACTTTCAGTCATTTAAGCACCTTTCTGACCTCTGCAGTTGGGGGTAGCTTTGGCTTTTAGTTCTAGTTTAGTGAAAACTAAAAATAGCAATGCCACTGTACCATTCTAACTCCCTTTTCAAAGAGGACTTTTTTTAAAAAAAGGCAGGGTCTTTCTGTGTAATTGAAGTTGGTCTTGAATTTAGGCTGGACTCAAACTCCCGATCCTCCAACTACTACCCTCCAAATGCTGGGATTATGATGGCCGGATAAACAAGGCATTTTAGGGATGACACTTTGTTACCCACACCTATTTCAGTGCACTGATGTGTCTCCAACAGGAAGTGCTCCTCGTGCCTGATTGCATCCTGCCATGTTGCACTTCATGAGTTTTGTGTTTTTGTTTTTATTTGTTTGCCACTACTCTTTAGAGCTTGCAGATGGGGATAAGGGGATTCCTGGCCATCTGCTCACAGTATGAAGCAGTCAGAGGAGCTTCGGAGGCAGGTAAAGACAAGAAATGGAGGTTGTGTTGAGCCCCTGCCCCTGCCCAGCTTTGGCTCTGAATTTGGGTTTTTATCTCAAGACCAGATTGCCTTCCACTGTTCCCTAGATCAAATCTAGGATTGCCAAACTGCTCAAATCTAGGATCATAATAGACCTGCTGGCTGGCCCTGCCAGGTCTGGGACAACAGATGGCAGCATGTGTTGGGTCCTGGAGGACATTGGCCCAGTCAGGACCCTGCTGGTCAGGTGGCTGGGAATGCGGGAGAGCAGGTGGGAAGAGGCAGGTGGTCAGGTGGGCTAAGGTGCCCGTGTGTGTGTGTGTGTGTGTGTGTGTGTGTGTGTGCATCAGTTTGGTGGCACACGTACGGCCTAGAGGCCTCGTTGCAGCTGCTGCCTCTTCATTTCCATGTGGCTATGTGTGGTTCCTCTGAGCACATCTCTGTGTATGCGCTATGGTGATGGAGGCTTGCTCCTGGGTGCTTGCGCTGGGTATGCATATCGGCCGCCTGCTGGGTGCTCTCCAGGGTTCTGAAAGGCGTGAGGACAGCAAGCAATACTTTACCCCAGCGGGGCTCCTGGCCCCGGAGGCTCTCTGTGTCTGGTGTCATGCCCAGTTCTGCCTTCTCTTCAGGTTTCCTTGCCCCGTCTCTCCTGCTTTGAGGAAGCCACTTCTCTCCCTCTGGATGTGTCCATGGCCTTTTTGGTGAGCCCTGGGGAATGACAACCAGTTCAGTCTTCAGCCCTGTGCTCCTGAGCTCTGAGGAAGATGGGCCTAAGCTTGGTTTGAACAGATGAGTTTTTAGGCTTCAGGAGGAAGGCAGAAGTGGCCCGTGTGTCAGCATGCTTCAGAGAAGAAGCGTTCATGCCTGCTCCCACCCCCTGACCAACCCCAGTGGCCTGGGCACCAGTGTACAGGGGGAGGCCTCCTGGCCCCAGCTCTACATATGCTTCCCTTGGATAGTGCAGTTTCTGATGAGGGGTGGCTGGTTGGCACTTGGGGCTTTGGGTGTCCTACCAGGGACTTGACCTTAGTAGAACTTGAAGTGTAATCATTAATAATTAATCAGCTCTTCCTAGCTGGGCTTGTACCACATACCATACCTGGATTAGCTCTTTTACTCCCCCAAAGAGTCATTGCCTATACGGAAAATAGTCCATATTTTATTTTATTTATTTTGTTTTGGCAGAACCAGGGATTGAACTCAAGCCCTTGTGCTTGCCAGGGAAGCACTTATTCCACTGAGCCATCTCCCCAGCCCAATAGTCCTTATTTTAGAGGTGGGCTCTAAAAGCATTACTATTTTATGAGTAAGCGGAAGCCCCTTCCACAAGGTTCACAACTAGGGAGTGATGGAACCAGAATGTGAGCCCAGGTCTAGTTGTCTTCTCTTTTCTTTTCTTTCTTTTGTACAGGGGATTGAATCTGAGGCTTCTGCACTGCTTTGAGCTACATCTTCAATCCCCTTTTTAAAATTTGAGACAGGGTTTCATTAAGTCTCTAGATTGCCCAGACTGGGCTCAGACTTGTAATCCTCTTCCTCAGCATCTTGAGTAGCTGAGATTGCAGGTTGTGCCACCATGCCCACCTTGTCTCTCTATATTGTTGGCTGAGATTCAGAGAATCTGCTCCAGATTGTCAC
Organism: Ctenomys sociabilis; assembly: GCA_004027165.1. Lineage (NCBI taxonomy): Eukaryota > Metazoa > Chordata > Mammalia > Rodentia > Ctenomyidae > Ctenomys > Ctenomys sociabilis. Next base: position 1,471 of record PVKA01042830.1, on the reverse strand, counting down.
CTTGAAATGAGCTCCTGCCAGGTGAGGTGCATGCCTACCATACCAGGCTGAGGCAGAAGGATCCCTAGGGGGATCAAGACTCTCCTAGGCTACATACTGAGTTCAAGGTCAGCTTGAACTAGACCCTATCTCAAAAACAACACAGCACAACATAACACAGAACAAAATATATATATAAAAAAAAAAACTCTCTCAAAATAAAACAAGAAAAAAAAAAACCTACAAGAAACTAGGGTTCTCCAATCACCTGGTTCCCTTTGGATTGTAACAGCTTGTAGTAAAAAATACCTGCCTAAAATCATCCCCCACTTTTTTTTAAATATATTTGGTTTTATAGGGTCTCACTACATAGCTCTGACTCATAGTTATCCTCCTATTTTCAGCCTCCCCAGTGCAGGGATTACAGCCACTCCCTGTGGCCGACTCAGCCCACCCTGGGGGCATGTGGCATGTGGTGCCAGAGGTCAAACCATGGTCCCTGAGCTTGCCTAAGCAGTACTTTAGTCCACTGAGCTATCTCAGGCCCAAATTATCCCTTTGTTATCCTCTACTTCCTGACAACTGCCCCAAAGCAGGGAATGTGTCTGTCTATTCACCTAAATACCCTCAGAGTCAATAGAGAGCTTGGAACCCAGTAGAGATCCAATAAACACTTGATAGATACACAAATTAATGACTGAAGATTGATCTGACTCCAGATTTAAGTTCTAGTCTAGTTGGGTCCTCTGTGCTCTCTGTTGCATAGCAGAACTCATTGCAGAACATGCAGGGGCTCAGGCCCTAGAGCCAGATTGCTTGGTTTAAATTCAGATTGCTTTGCCACTTTTGGGGTTATCCAGGGCTGGATAATAACCCACCCAGAAGCTTATGGCTTGAAACAGCGGTGATGTTTGTTTTGTTCGTGAATGTGCAGTTTGGACAGGGCTTGGCGAGGATAAGTCATATTTTCTCTACTCAGTGTTTGTTATGTGGGTGGCTCAAGGCCCCTGAAAGCTTGCTCGCTCATGTTTGTCACCTCATGCTAGCGGTTGGCACAGGGTCTCCATCCCTCTCCATGTAGCCTCTCCATGCGCTGTCCTCTGTGCTAAGATGGGCTCCCTCCCAGGGGGACAGCTGGACTAAGGGGCAAGTGTCCCAAGGGAAAGAACCAGCAGAATCCATCCTGCTGCTTTCCACCTGCTCTTGCAAGTGAGGCAGCATCATTTCTGTCAAACTCACAGACCTACACAGAGCCACTTGGAGGAAACACAGACCCCTTCCTCAGTGGAGGGGCCTCAGCATGACAGGGTAAGAGGAGCATGTGGGATGGGTAACAGGGCACTGTGTCTGTCACTGGGAAGTACAACCCCTTACAGCCAATTAGTATGAGCCAAATACTTCTTTTTCTCTGTGCTTTGGTTTCCTCATCTGTGCACTCATCAGGACATCTCTGTGCCTGGATCTGCCTGACCACAGGTAAGGCGTTGGTTTA
>PVKA01042829.1:0-17154 GCA_004027165.1 Ctenomys sociabilis | reverse complement strand
TTGTCAACATTGATGCAAAGTCAGAATAAAATATATGATTTCTATGGTGGTTGGACAGGATATTATGTCGGCTTCTAGTACTATGGTCATCCACTAGGAAAATAACTATTGAATTTTTGATATAATTCAGGTATAAAAAATAAGATAAGTAAGCAGCTACACTCTTAATTCACTGATAAGAGATATCTGCTAAAATAATATCTGTAAATATAATAACATGTATGTACCTTGTACAATACCAAAACATTATGAAAACAGTTTGCAATGTATCAATTTATCGAATCTGTATTGTTAAGGTGTCTTGAAACTGTCTGATTGACATTTGTAGTTCAATAAAATAAAATAAAATAAATAAAAAATATATGATTTCTTCTACATATACTTAGAAATTAATTTTTAAAATCTCACACCTTCATATTATTCCACCACTGGGAAAAAGTAATACTATTCTATCTTAATAAATATTTGGAATGTAACTTTTTTCTCTCTTCACAGCTGATTTTGGCAATAAAGAATTGAATTTCATATCAAGGTCTAGTGAAGAATAGAGAAAGGGATTTGTCCATATTAATTATTCAAATGTAAATCAGCATGTTCTTCTTTTCCTTCCTGATTTTAACAGTGTCAACATTCAGGCAACTTGGTTTTTCTCTCAGTATCTTTCAGTAGCACATTAACTTGCATTAGATTGAAAGAAAATATAAGATTCTGTAACAAGTATATGAAGTAAAATAGTGAGAGAAAACAGGTGCTTTGAGGAGGAGAGACATTTTAATAGCTACTATTTTTTAAAAAATTTATTTTAATATATATGTATATATATATATATATATATATATATATATATATATATATATATATATATATATATATATATCTCACATTCATCACAGGGAATTTGTACCCATGCATAATATATTTTGATTCTTTTTTTCACCATTCCCCACTCCTCCCTTCAACTCTTTCCTCCCCTCCCCATGCTTTATTTCCATTATTTCCTCCTCTTCTAATTTTTTTGTTTCTTCCCTTGCCTCTCTCCTCTATCTTGTTCCTCTTCCCATTTGAATATTTTCTTCCTACTTCCCAATATCTATCATTCACTTTGGTCTTTATTTACTCTTTTGGTTTCTCACCTGAGAAAAAAATAATAAATAATAATATTTTTTAAATGTGTGCAATATTTAAATGTGTGTATGCAATATTTAAATGTGTGTGTGTGTGTGTGTGTGTGTGTAATTTATTTTACTAAATGTTACATTCGCAAGGTGGATCTTTTTATGAAAAAAGTCTCAAATTTATCCTACTACATACATTGCATATAAAAACCACACTCTCTTTATCCATTCATCCATTAATAGACATCTAAGATGCTTCCAAGATTTAGTTATTACAAACTGTGTTGCTGTATACATAGTTGTGCATATTATCACTGTGGTATGATGTTTTTAACGCTCAAGAAGATGCCAAGAAAGGCAATAACTGGGTCAAATAGAATCTCTAGCTTTAGTTTTTTGAGGAATCTGCACACAGATTTCCATAATGGTTGTACCAATTTACATTCCTACCAACAGTGCATAGGGTTGTTTTCTCCTCCCACCTCATCATTATTTTGTTATTGATTGATTTCTTGATAATAGCCATTCTTTCAGAAGTGAGATGGAATATCAGTGTTGTTTTAATTTGCATTTTCTAAGAACCAACAGTATTCAACATTTTTTTCATACATTTATTACTGTTTGTATTTCATCTCAGAAGTGTCTATTCATTTCAGATGCTAATGTTTGGATTGAGTACTTAAATTTGGGAGATCCTTTCTTTGAGTGTGTGCTTTCTAGATATCTTAGATGTCTTTTATCTGAGCAATAGCGGATATAATTCTTTTTCCATTCTGGGGGTTGTCTCTTCCTTCTGTTGGTGGTTTCTTTAGTTGTGCAAAAATGTTGTAATTTGATGTGACCCCACATTCCTCTGAATATTTCCTGTGTGATTGGTGCACATATGTGTTTAAGAATTTTATGTATTCTAGGACTCCGCTGTCTTCCTCAATCCTGCCCACACCCGCCCAGCCCCAGAGACCTCCCGAGACAGCAAGGCCCACACCAGCATCCTACTAGATCCTGCCCACGCTGCCCAGCCCCAGAGACCAGCCTGAGACAGTGGCTGACTCCAGTGGCCTCCTGGATCCCACCCCAAGCTCTCCCAGTGAGTGGGAATTTGCACACTCACCAGGTTTCCCAGCAGAGACTGGCCTGTGAGTGAGGGCTCCAGGCCCACTGCACCAGAGGGACTTTTCCCAGCCTTCTCGGGTTATGGCCTGTAGACCCTGACCCAGCACAGGCTGGCCGAGCCAGTACAGCCTACTCAGTGAATAAGGTCATCCACTATCCTTTTATGAGCCCAGAAGACCCACCAAAGCCCAGGCCCGCCCACCTGGGGAACGACCTGCCTGACACAGGAGGGCTGACCCCGGGAACCAACAGAGGGGAACCAAAGGAGCTTCAGCAAAAAAGGAATTGAACACAACAGCTAGACCCAGGATAGGCATACCTGGAAAATCTCAAACTTAATAGACTGGCACCCGAATCTCATAACAAGCTAAGGTTATAGCTGCACCAAAGCTCTATACCAAAGGTCAAAGGTCAGTGCTATACAAAATGACAAAGAGAAGGGGAAAAATGCAATCCCAGACCTGAGTTCACCAGTAAGGGCAGAGGACACTAGCTCAGCAGCAATGAATGAATTAATAGATACAGCAGCAAAGGAACAACAGCAGAAAGCTATAGAGGAAATAAAACGAGAAGTAATTCCCCAATTTGAAAAAGAAATATTTGAATACATAGAATCTGAAATAAAGAATGAATTCCAGAAACACTGGGTGGAAAAACGATGCTCACCCAGATCAAGTGCAGAGAGCTCTATTCCAACTGATATATATGAATTAACAGCATCTGAAGCAAAGAAACAACAACAGAAAGATCATGAGGAACTCAAAGCAGAAATAAGTTGTGAAATCAAAAAAGAACTTTTTGAAGTCATGCGATCTGAAATACCGAAACAAGTCCTGAAAGATACAGAGGAAATCCAACTTGGAAGAAACACAGCAGAAAAAGAATTAATAACTACCTCTAAAGAAGACATGGATAAAAAATTGAGGAGATCAGAAATATGATGGATTCCTTGAATGAGCAATACAGAAAAGAAATAGAACACATGAAACACAGTCAAAGAGATATGGAAGAACTAAAAATAGCAATCACGAGTCTACAAAACCGTCTGAGTGAAAGCGAAGATAGAATTTCAGATCTTGAAGATGTCAGAGCACCTAGTGTAAAGATGAGAAAGGATCTCTTAAAAACAACGAGAATGCAGGAAAAAATAATCCAAGAATTTTACCTATTCTAGAGTCTAGCAGATTATTTCTGTTTTATTTATTTATTCATTGCATGTTATGGAAGGGTCTTAGGGTTTTCAGGGTCTCACTATTAGATTGGACTTGCAGTGATCTGCCTCCTTGCAGCCTCCCAAGAGCTGGAATTATAGGTGTGCACCACCATGCCCAGTCTCCATTGCCAGGGGCAGGGCCATCATGGTAGGCCTAGGGATCGAAGCCCCAACCCCTGCACTTAGTTGCAGGAGCTTTTATTACCTGAGGTATTTGGCCTGCCCTGTTTTAATATTTAAATTTTTTGATGTATTTCAATTTTAGTTTAGTGCATGGCCAGAGACATGGTTCTAGGCTTAAACTTCAGGTGCAGAACGCTGGTGTGCCTAGCACCTTTAATTAAATAGGCTATCTTTCTTCTAGTGAAAGTGTTTCACCCTTTTGTCAAAGATAAGATGTCTATGTTTGAATTATTTCTGAATTTTCTATTCTACTCCATTGATCAGGTCTGGTTTTTATTTGCTTGTGCTAGGTTGTTTTTATCACAATAATAGCTACTATATTTTCCTTACCCAAAGTGTTCTGTTCAGACCAATGCTGTAAAATCAGGAAAACAGGCTAATTTTAATTTATTTTCTAATAAAACATGATGTAAACATTTAAAAATCATTGGATATATGTTGATTTTTTGTTATTTTGACCTTGACAATAGGAGTACAGAAATTACCTCCCTTGTTATTTGCTCTTTCTAAAGTAAATGTAGAGAAACCAATGCTTAAGAAAAGGTACTCTCAAATTTTAAAACTCAGAAACAATCCAAAGAAGATCATATTGTTATGTACTGTACCAAATTCATTCTAAGTAGTGTATGTGTGTGGCCTGCTTCAGCAATTGGCCTATGTAAATATGAACACATACATTTATTCTCCTCTGTGTTTCCAAAATCACTCTCATTAATTCTTGAGCAGAACTAGAATATTTATCAAATCCATGTGAGATAAAGTATGTATGGTTGTGCATACCTAAAATCAGAAATACTTGGGAGGCTGAAGCAGGATAATCACAAGTTAGAGGCGAGCCTAGTCTACCCAGCAAAAACTGTCTCAAAAAAAGGAAATGTTGCTGAAGAACTAACTCAGTGGAGATGCACTTGTGTAGCATCCATGGGGCCCTGGGTTCTACTCACATCACAAAGCAAATGAAACCAACATTGTACGATAAAAGTCTACATTAATACATAATATATAATAAATATTAAAAATAATAATATGCATAATACCCATATATTCTCCAGTTCATTTGAGAAAAAAATCATGAAATCCTCTGTTGCAACGACCCTGACACCATTCTCATTGTTCCCCCTCACAGTTTATTTTGCAGTTGTCTAAATAGTTTGCCACCTATGTTTCTGTCCCTAAAAATAAAATTTACATGATTTTTAACCTTATTTGTTTGAATAAAATATATGCATTCTACAACTTTTATTTGAACAAAATATTCCTGTTTAGAGATTCACATGCATTGCTCCGTATAGCAACATTTCAAGCATGCATGTTGTTCACTGTTATTCTATAGTATTAATATTGCACAATTTTATTTTTTCATACTTCTGTTAACTACTCCTGTATGATTTCTAATTTTGTGTTATTAAAATCATGCTGATTTGCAAATTCATCCTAATTTGTAGGAGCACCAGTTGTCACATCACCATATATTGAAAGTTTTATTCCATATGCAATACTTTTTAGTTAATTTTTGTAATATATTAAATTTTCATATATCAATTAGATGGTTTCTGAGACTTCTATTTTGGTCCACTGATCAATTTATCTGCCTCTGAGAAATATTTTATCTCATTAGTATACCTTTATAGGAAATCTTGATTCCAAGTATGACAAAGTATTCAAGGTCTATATAAGCCTTGATTATTTTGGTGACACAAAATTCTGCATATATTTCAGTATCAGTTTGTCAAGTTTCTGAAAATACCTTTGGATTTGATCAAAATTCCATTGTAATCATAGATTAATTTAAATATCAAAAGCTCAAAATCTTGTATATTCTGCTGTATCCTTCATAATTTTAAATAAAATTAATCATTACAGTTCACTTGTATATATTTTATTGCAGTACCAGGGATTGAACTCAGGACCTACCCTGCCAGGCAAGTGCTTATCTTATAAATATTTTAAAATTTCTGTTATATCTTCTTTGATCTCTGTAAGCAGTATATATCATCATTTTCAAACACTTGTAATTTTAATATTATAACACTGATTTCCAACCTGTTTTTTTGTCAGAGAAGTTAGGTTATGGAGTCTTGGAATTTAATAAGTCCTGTTGTTTATACCACTATGTGGTTATTTTTTAAAAGTCTATTTTTTTTTGAAATTATGCACTAAAGAATTTAATCTTAAACAAAAGATTCTGATGAAAATTTTAGCCACTATCTTACTTTCTCATTACTAATACAAAATATTCAACACCCACAAGTTAAAGGAGGAAAGCTTTGGATAATTTCACAATTTGTAGAAGTTTCAGTCCATAGTCAGTTGGCTCCAAAGCAGGCTGACATGTCTGAAAAGAATGGCAAAGGAGCAATAGTCTATGGCACAACAGTCAGGAATCAGAAAAGACTTCCTTCTTTCCTTCTTTTCCCTTTCCCATCCAAGTTACAAGCGTATTGGCTGAAGCCATCTACAACCAGGGCAGATCTTTCCTCTTCAGTGATTCCATCATTCATACCCAAAACTGTGCTAAACCAATCAATTAACTGATATAGTATCGCACACCCAAGATCCAGGCACCTCTCTAAAGTACCACCTTATGATCACACTAGTCTTTGAGGAGGACATTTATATGTAAGCCATCACAAACACTATATTAAAATATGTAATGACTATAAGACTGCTTCATTTTGTAGTTACTTCTGAGGATAGTTTTGATAAGAAATGAATGACATCTTCAGATCTATATTCAAGTATATATATTTCATCAGCTATTTCTAATCAAATGTTAATCTCATGCATTGAATTTTTTATTTTAATTACAAATTTCCTAATACTTTTACATCTGAAATCTGCTTACATAGTTTCTTATTCCTTCTTCATACATTGACCCAGTTGTTGTACTTTTAGAACTATTGAACCTATTTAGAAAACCTACTGTGTATCTAATAATTTCATATATGTACTATTTTGGGTCTGATTCTATGTTGTTGTTCCACTGTTTTGTATTCATCATATTTGATATCTTACACTATTTGGTGATGAGTTCATAGTTTAGGGGAGTTTATCTGAAATTATGCAATGAGGTAAGGTTTGAAACAGTTTGTTCAAAGGTTTGCATTTATTTTTGTCAAGTACCTGAAGAGTTTTTTTTACCCAGGATCACTTTAATTAAATCTCCTTAAATTTTCTCAGATCATCCAGATTATATGAACTTCCAATGCAATCTCATAGGAGGAATTGTCTATCTTAAGTGAGATTTTCCTCCCTGCATTTATCTCTATATTTTAATTCCTTATTGGAAGAAATATCTAATTCCTTCTTAGTTTGAAGATATAACATATTGGCTGTCAACATTTTATAGGTCTGCAAGCAGATAACTGATCCCCTATTATACTCTGATCTAAGTAGCTCAGATCTTTGTATCCTATTCTTCATAGCTATGAGAGGAAGCCTTAAACTCACACTCACCTGGTTTAGAAACATTGTCAAGATCCAAACTAAGTGAATTTTTCTTTCACCACTCTGAATTGGACTTAATTTAATTTGTATCTCTGAGCAATGGCTATTATTTTCAGGTTCATTAATATATAAACAATGATCAGCTGTATCTTGTGATTTTTTAGAAATATATTGTTAGTTTTTAGTTTTAATTTTTTGCAATACAGTTTATTAGCTGTTCTCATCTTTAACATAAATGGAAGGGATAGTCTTCATTATTCTTTACAAACCAGTATTCATTTAAGAAATTTTAATGAGGAAGTTGTCCAAAAATCCAAATACTTAATAAACTAATATTTAATAAACAATTCCAAAGACCATTGAGAAGCCAAATGATGTTCTTAATTAAAAAGGACCACAAAAATGTTTTCTAAACTAAGTTTCACGTTTTACTAAAAATTTTTTAAATTGTTCAGGGGCTTCCTGTAGGACTGTAAAAACCACTGACCTTAGGCCCCAGTGCACAAGCATGGAGCTTCTCCTGGTGGTGGTTCAACATTTTAAGAACTTAGGAGAACTCTGAGTGGATTGGGGGACTCAGAAGAGCTGCGATCTTTGCACCCAACACGTGCAGGCATTAAGCTTTTCAGGAGCAATTTAAGAACTTTGGTGGACTTCGGGCAACATGCAGCACTATGGTAAACTCTGATGTTAGCCTCTACTTCGTAGGTATGGAACTTGTTCTGGTGAAAGTTCAACCTTTTAAGAACTTAGGAGGAATCTGGGAAGCCCATGGGATTCTGGTGAATCTAGCCAACACCCACCACCTACACTAAGCTTTGTTGAGAGTCAGCCAGTTGAGACCCACTAGTGGTGAGAGTATTAGTGAGTTCTAATCTGTAACCCACTGTAGTAAAAATCTTGGTGACACTCACCTCATCAATCTCCCACCACTTCTAAGTCTGGACTATTACTAGGAGCTTAAAAAATGCAAAAACTCAGGAGAAAAAGGCCATTCCAATCTTCTAGCCCACCCAGAACAAATCTAGAGGACAAAGACATAAAGAACTTGGAAATCACACATCTCAAAACTGAAATGATAGCAACTGACAAAGAAACAAATTAATCAGGCTACAGAAGAAATAAGATCAGAAATAATCTCTCAGGTCAGAAAAGAAATGACAATAATTGAGAAAGAATTGCTCAGTATGGCTGAAGAAGACAGATTTTAAAATAAACAGAGAATATAAACGTGATAGAAACACTGAATGAACAATACAAGAAGGAATTAGAACACATGAAACAGATTCAAACAGATATCCAGGAAATCAAGAACTCCATTAAACGCTGGACAAACTGACTGAATGAAACTGAAGGTAGACTTTCAGAACTCAAAGACAGAGGTACAGCTAATAATGTGAAAAGAAAGATGTCTAAAAATTTATAAGGAACCAGGAAATAAAAATTCAGCAGCTACAAGATGACACAAAGAAAAATAATATAAGAATAAAAGGTATCCCTGAAAGCGCCACAGACTAAAGCACCGGTTTAGGCATAGGCAGAGCACATCAGCCAGAGTTTGAGCCCCAGGGTGCCATGCCAGCCCCACCTTCGGGGCACGCTGAGATTGCAATTGAGACTGGGTATGGTGACATGCACTTATAATCCCAGAACTTGGGACACTAAAAACAGGAGAATCACTATGAGTTCAATCTACATAGTGAGACCCTGTAGACCCTGTCCTAAATACAAAGAAAGTAAAGAAAATAATAACAGGTAACAATGAATCAGCAGAAGATACTACAAATGACATAAAATGACTATTTACAGAAGTACCAGCAGAAAGCTTTCCAAACCTGAGAAAAGAATCTTCCATCAGAGAGGCAAACAGAACTCTAAACAGCCATAATCACAATAAATCTATACCTAGGCGTACATTAATCAAGATCTCAGAAATTCAGCCAAATTGTACAATATTAAAAGTGGCTAGAGAAAAGAAACATATCACTTACAATGGATAGCCCATTAAAATCAAAGCTGATTTCTCAACACAAAACATTAAGTTAAGAAGAGCTTGGAGTGAAGTATATCATGCTGAAAAGAAAATAACTTCCAATCCAGATTGATATGTCTGGCAAAACTATCTATCAAACTCATAAAAAGATAAGATCCTTTCTTGACAAACAACTGAAGAAATTGATGACCACTAAACTCATCCTACAGAGTATTCACAGATATTCTAGAAAGAGATAGAAACAAGCACAGCTTCAAGAACAACACAAAGGAACCACCAAACAGAGCAAGTAATTAAAAGGATGGAAAAAGTATTGAATCTATAGCAGAAAAATAACATGACAAAGATAAGCCAATATATATCAATTATAAGCATCAATGTAAATTACCTCAATTCAACAGTCAGAACAAAAAGATTATCAGAGTGTATTAAGAGACAATAATTCAAAAATATGTTGTATACAAGAAACAAATTGAACTTAAAAGACAATTCACACACTAAAAGTCAAAGAATGCAAAACAATCCTCCATGCCATGGGAAATCAGAAAAAAGCAGGGGTAGCTATCCTGGTTGCTGACAATGTCAACTTCAAACCAAATATCCTTCAAAGAGATAGAGGAAATCACTAAGTACTTGTTAAGGGAAAACTGAAAGATGAACAGATAATAATTATAAGTATACATGCGCCCAGTGTAGGCATACCCACCTACATAAGACAAAATTTAATAAATATAAAAGCTCAAATGAACAATAATACAATTTTAATGGGGAAATTTAACATGCCATTTCACAAAGAGATAGATCAACCAGACAAAATATCAGCAAAGAAATAACAGAACTAAACCAACCTTGTGAAGAAATTGACTTGGTAGACTGAAACAGAGTGTTTCACACAGCAAAAAACAGAAAACACATGCTTCTTAGCTGCACACAGGACATTCTCTAAAATAGACACTTAAGGAAATGCAAAGGAATTGGAATTATCCCATAGGGGCTGGGGAGATGGCTCAGTGGAATAAGCACTTCCCTGGCAGGTGCAAGGGCCTGAGTTCAATCCCCGGTTCTGAAAAAAAAAAAAAAAAAAAAAAATTCCATGCATATTATCTGACCATATTGTGATGAAATTGGAAATATTGACAAAAGAAACTACAAAAACACCATAAACATATGGAAATTAAATGACAACTCCTAAACAACCAGTGGGTCACAAATGAAATTTAAGAATAAATTAAAAATATTTATAATCTACGAAAATGTAGATATAACATATCAAAATCTGTGGGATGCAATCAAAGCTGTCTTAAGGAGAGAATTTATAGTGGTAAATTTACACATTAGGAAGACAAAACAAACCTAAATAAAAGATCTTTTGCTGCACCTCAGACTCTTAGACAAAGAAGAGCAGGTCAATCCCAGAGGACAAAGAAGGCAGGAAATTATGAACATTAGAGCAGAAATTAATGCAATATAGAAGAGGAACACAAAACAATGATTAAATGAATCAAAGCGTTGGCTCTTTGAAAGAATAAATAAAATTGATAAATCCCTACCTAAGCTCAATTTAAAAAGGAAAGAAAAAACCCAAATTCATGCAATAAAGAACAAAAATGGTGAAATCACTAATGATCCTAAATAGAATCTGAAGATCATCAATACTTTCCAAAATCTTTATCCACACAAGTTGGAAAACACAGAGAAAATGGGCAATTTCCTGGATGTGTATGGGATGCCAAAGCAGACGCAAGAAAATATACAAACCCTGAATGAACCAATGAGAAACACAATTAAAAATACAACAAAAACATACCAACAACAGAAATCTCAGGTTCTAATGGATTCACAGAATAATTCAAAAAGAAATTTAGAAAAGATTTAATGCCAGTTTTACTTAAAATCTTCAATGAAATTGAAGGGAGAGCAATTCACCCAAATTCATTTCTAAAGGCAAGTATTACTCTGATCCACAAACCAGAGAAAGATCCAGATAAAAAAGAAAACCACAGGCCAGTCTCTGTAATGAACACAGATACAAAAATCATCAATAAAATACTAACAAACGGAAAGTAGCAAATCATCACGAAACGGGATTCATTCCAGGAATGCAAGGATGTTTCCACATATGCCAAGCCACAAATGTAATACACCACATCAATAGAATCAAAAACAAGAACCACATGATCCTGTGTGGGTTCCACCCCCGGGGCATGCTGAGAGGCCTGAGACTGAGTGTGGTGATATGCCTGCAATCCCAGCACTTGGGAGCCTGAAAACAGGACCATCACTATAAATCTGACCTGTGTAGTGAAACCCTGTAGACTTCACACTAAATGCATAAAGAAACCCATATGATTGTCTTAATAGATGAAGAAAATTTTTGACAATGACCAACATTCATTCATGATAAAACTCTATAGAGAATTGGGATAGAATGTCTATATCAACCTGATAAAAGTCATCTATGAGAAAAAAACAGCCAGAATCATAATAAATGAACAATAATGGAAAGTCGTCAGTTTAAAATTAGAAACAAAACAAGGATGTCTACTTCTTCCACTCCTGTTCAGTGTAGTTCTAGAAACATTAGCCTTCACAATTAAACAAGAGAGAGAAATAAAAGCGATAATGATTGGAAATGAAGAAGTGACATTATCATCATTTGCAAATGAAAACTCCACCAAGAGTCACGTAGACTTAATCAAATTCAGTTTTGTAGCAGGATTCAAAGTCAATCCCCCAAAATTAACAGCATTTTGATACACAAACAATGATTGCACTGAGAGAGAAATTAGGGAAACAACACATTTTTCAATAACATCCAAAAACATGAAATGCTTAGGAATCAATCTCACAAAGGAAGTAAAACAATTTATACAATGAAAATTATAGTACTCTGCAAAAGTGATCAAAGAGGATCTCCGAAAATGGGAAGATCAGGGCCAGGGAGATAGCTCAGTAGGGGCAGTGGAGATAGCTCAGTGGAATAAAGGCTTGCCAGGCAAGCTCAAGGGCCTGAGTTCGACAAAAAAAAAAAAAAAAAAAGAACAAACATTATGAGAATTGCCATCATCCCTAAATTGTTATCCAGATTCAATGTAATTCCAATTAAAATGCCATTAGTATACTTCACAAAGCTAGACAAAACTTTCCTAAAATCCATATGGAACCAGAAGAGATAAAGAATATAAAAAAAATACTATGAAACAAAGAAAGGCAAGAGGAATCATAGTCCTTGACCTGAAATTATACTATAAAGCTACTGTGATAAAATCAGCATGGTAATGGCTTATAGAAAGATCTAAAGATCAATGAAACAGATAAGAAGATGCGGACACAAATGCAACCACACTCAGCCACCTTATTTTTGATAAGGGGACCAAATATACTCACTGCAAGAAAAAGCCTTTTTAATAAATGGTGTTGGAAAAATTGGCTTTCCTCCTACTGATGGTTAAAACGAGACCCCTGATTATCACCATGTACAAAGGTACAGACAAAGTGGATCAAAGATATAAATATTAAAACAGAAACACTAAATCCTCTGGAGAAAAACATAGGTAGAAATCTTGAAGACATGGGAGCATCTCAGATGAACATACACTTCTCAGAGGAAGAAATAGAAATGTCCAGAAGTATATGAAAAAGTGTTCAATATTATTGGTCATTTGAGAAATTAAAAATTAAAACAACACTGAGATTCTATTTCACCCTAGAAAGAATAGCTAACTCAAGAAATCAGCCAATAGCAAATGCCTGAGGGGCTGTGTATCCCTTTTTCACCATTTGTGGGAGTGTAGACTGGTACAACTGCTGTGAAAATCAGCCTGGAGATTTTTTTCCAAAGTTGGATTTAAGCCAGCTGTTCCCCTCCTGGATAGTTTTCCATTAGAACTGAAAACTTCATACCACAGACATATATGTGCAACAATGTTTATAGCAGTACAATTGGTCATAGCTAAATCCTGGAAATAGCCCAGATGTCCTTCAACTAAGGAATGGATAAAGAAGATGTGGTCATTATTCAGCTGTAAAACAGGATAAATTTGAGGCTTTTTTCATTAAATGAATGCAAGTAGAGAACATACTCTTAAGTTGAATAAGTCAGACCTGAATATGCAAACATCCCATTTTCTCCTTAGTGTGAGAACTTGAAAGAGAAACTGGAATCTGAAGGATACAATAGATTCTGGGGAAAAAGAATGAATTTATTGAAAAAGAAAGAGTTACTGAGAGTTCAGGAGGACAGAGAGGGAGTGGTGTAAAGATGTATGTCTATGTATGTAATCAGGATAGTTTGGACAACTATACTGTGCATTTATGCTGATCTATGGAAAGGAGAAGATAAAGCTATATTTGTCTTGTCTCTTTTTTAACTTGTTTGTACTTTTTCTCTTCTTACTTTCTTATACATTGATTTCTTTTTTCTTTCTTCTTCTGATTTCGCATGAATTGGGAAAATTCCCAGTAGGGGGATAGCCAGATTGAATTGGATTTCTAGTCCTACTCTTTTGAGGAGTCTCCACACTGACCTCTACAGTGGTTGTACCAGTCTACATTCCCACCAGCAGTGGAGAAGTGTTCTCTTTTCCCCACAACCTCTCCAACATTTGTTGTTGGTTGATTTCCTTATGATAGCCATTCTTTCTGGAGTGAGATGGTATCTCAGTGTTGTTTTTATTTGCATTTCATGGATGACTAGCAATGTGGAGCATTTTTTCATGTATTTATTGGCTTCTTTAATTTCGTCCCCTGAGAAGTGTGCATTCATCTCAGATGCCCATTTCTGAATTGGGTCTTTAAATTTGAGGGCCCTGTTATATCTTAGTTCTTTATATATTCTAGACAGTAGTCCTCTGTCTGATTGCTTATTAGTTAGGATTTTTTCAAAATTTGTGGATTGTCTTTTCACTCTGTTGACAATTTCTTTTGACATACAGAAGCTCCTTAAGAAGAGTTGATCCCAGTTGTTGATTCTTTCAAGTGCTTCCCGTGCAAATATGTTTGTTCATGAACTCTTTACCTACTCCTATGTTTTCAAGAGTTCCTCCTACTTTCTCTTCCAGGAGATTGAGTGTTTCTGTTTTAATGTTTAGATCTTTAATCCTTTTTGACTTTAACTTAGTGCACGGTGATAGAGTTGGGTCAAGTTTTAGTTTTCAGCATGTAGAAAGCCAGCATGAATACATGTGATAATATGAATAACTGGTTAGAAGATAGCACTATGTATTACAAGAACCACTGTCAAATGCATATTAGTTTGTTAAATGAAATTTTGTATCAGTTGCAATTTTTTTATTTTGTACTTGGGCTGGCCAAATAACTGAGCAGATTAAAGTGCTTGCAAGCAGGCACAGGGCCAGGGGTTTGATCCCCTGGCCTGCCATGCCATCCCTGCCCCTGGTGCTCACTGAGATGACAAATGAAACTGGGTGTGGTGGAGCACATGAGTAATCCCAGGACTTGGGAGGCTGTAAACAAGAGAATCACTACAAGTGCGATCTAGTAGTGGGATGCTGAACACTCTGTAGACCCTTCCCTAAAATAAGATAAAAAGGAATTAAAAACCATTTATGATAATACTTTGCACTCTTTTTGAATAAAATAATGTATATATATTTGGCAAAGATTTTTAGGGGATATACTCTGCTGTACTGTATTTTTAAAAATGCATTTAGTATAGGATCTACAGGGCCCACTACACAAATAGGACTCTTAGTGATCCTTCTGTTTTCAGCCTGCCAGACACTGTGATTACAGGTGAGCCACCATGCTGTCTCAGTCTGTCTCAGCTCACCCATTGGCTGGGCTGGCACGGTACACTGGGGATCGTACTACAGTCACTAAGACTGCCTAAGCAGACACTTTAGTCCACTGAACTATCTGTCTGGTCCCTCTCTGCTGTTCTGTTGCATAATAATATTTACACATGTTTTCTTATTTTTTTCATTGTTATAAGTATACACAGTGATACATTCTTCCTAGCAAATTTGACAGAAATGTATAAATAAAGTTTTTTTTTTTCTTGCGGAACTGCAGATTGAACTCAGGCCCTTGTACTTGCCAGGGAAGCACTTCTTTCACTGAGCCATCTCCCCAGCCCCAATTAAAATAGTTTTAAGAATTTATTGGATACAAGGTCTCACTTTGCAGCTCAGACACAGTGATCCTCCTATCTCAGCCTCCTCAGTGCGGGGATTAATGGGCATGTGCTTACCTGGGTTCCGTGACTGATATGGCTTGGGCTACTGGAGATCTAATCCACCTCCTTCCTCTTGTCATGTAGGCGCTGAGACTGCTGAGCTATCTCCTAAGCCCATACATAATATATCTTGATTCTTTTTTCCTTAATCCCTTCTACTCCCTTCAGGGCCTCCTGTCATGGAAAAAAATGGAAACAAAGCTTTTGTAAATCATATGTTTTCATTGTGAAACTCCTTCAAATATTATATGTAAGTCTTTTTTAAATTTTACTGAAGTACAAATATCAATCAGACAGTTTCGACACACCTTAACAAGACAGATTCAATAAATTAATACATTGCAAACAGTTGTCATAATGTTTTTGTATCGTACAAGGTGCATACATGATATTATATTTACAGATATTATTTTAGCAGATGTCTCTTGTCAGTAAATTAAGAGCGTAGCTGCTTACATATGTTATTTTTTCATACAAGAATTATATCAAAAATTCAATAATTATTTTCCTAGTCGACGACCATAGTACTAGAAGGCAACATAATATCCTGTCCAACCACCATTAGTGCAAATCTTGCCTCTCATACGATTATGTAGAAGCATAGCGTTATCTATCCCAACTCTACTGTGTATATACACACACATCATGATTTTTTCTTTCTATACCCCTTCCTTTGTCTACACCTGTCAAAGGTGGGCACTCCATTGTCATTCAACTAACTTAGGTGCTTGAACTCGACACCACAGTCCAACACAGTATAGCATTCCACAATAATACTAAGTTATTCAAAGAAGTTGTTGAAAATAGCCATTTACAGCTCAGCTTAATATTATGGCCCCACGAAGTATACTTCATATTTATACTTTTCTGCTGGATGGTTAAGACCTAGATAGAACAAGACTTATATACCAACACAAGAACTTTATGTTTATTATGTGGTCAGTGAAGTCCTCTCAGGGTTTATCTTGTAGTCCTGTACATTATTCTGTAGACCCTTTGTCTGTGTCATCCATGCGGATGAGTCACGGCCAATGCTTGACCAGGTTGCTCTCTGTGAGAGCCTGAGAGAAAGTTTTCTCTTCATGTGACTCTCCCCAGGCACACTATAGAACTTCAATCTCTTTCCTCTGTGGCTCCATAATCTCCTTGTTCAGAAAATTTGGAGCTCACCTGAGTTTCATGATGTTGCAGTACAGGTTCTCCTATGTCCTGAGTCTTCGCTGACCTTGAAAGGCTAGGTCCAAAATGTTGGCTAGCCTTGTGGGTTTTCTATTTCTCCAACTCTGACTTGTGATCTTAGGTTGTTAACCATCCAGAAGAAAAGCTGATTAGTATCCTGCAGGATATGACATTCACTTTGCCTTATCTGGCTCAACTGATTTTCGTTCTTGTATGTTTCCTTTTGTATTTCTGCTTTTCGCTTGCTATACTAGGGAGACTATATGATATTTACACATGTGTGTCTGGTTTATTTCACTTATAGGTGTATGTTCAAGTGGCTTCAACTTCAGTATAAATGCTTCAAACATCATTCTTAATAGCTGAGTAATACTCCATTATATAGAAATACCACATATTTTTCAACCATTCCTCATGTGATGGACATCTTGGTTGTTTCCAAGATTTTACTATCACACATTGCACTGCTATAAACATAGGAACACATATATCTCTATGATACAATGTTTCCAGATCCTTTGGGAAAATTCCCAGTAGGGGGATAGCCGGCTTGAATGGGATTTCTAGTCCTATTCTTTTGAGGAGTCTCCACACTGACCTCCACAATGGTTGTACCAGTCTACATTCCCACCAGCAGTGGAGAAGTGTTCCCTTTTCCCCACAACCTCTCCAACATTTGTTGTTGGTTGATTTCCTTATGATAGCCATTCTTTCT
>PVKA01042828.1:0-17156 GCA_004027165.1 Ctenomys sociabilis | reverse complement strand
AAGAAGAAGAAGAAGAAGAAGAAGAAGAAGAAGAAGAAGAAGAAGAAGAAGAAGAAGAAGAAGAAGAAGAAGAAGAGGAAACAAACATGAATGGTAATGTGAAGAGAAAGAAACCATGAATAAATTTGCATAAGAAATTGCTAGCTGTTGTACTAGTTATTATTTGACAATTAAAAATAAAGCTAATGAGCTGGGCGTGGTGGTGCATGCCTATAATCCCGGCACTTGGGAGGCTGAGGCAGGAGGATTGTTGTGAGTTCGAGACCAGCCTGAGCTACACAGTGAGCTTAAGGCCAGCCTGAACTGCATAGTGAGACCCTGTCTCAAAAAAGACAAAGTAAAAAATAAAGCTAGTGGAAAAACAAGACATCTTTCAGGTCAAAACTTAGATCTGAAGAAAGCGACAGTGAGCCACCGACAGGTTGGATGTAGGGTAGGCATGGAATGTCACTCTCCATCCAGGGACTGCAACGCCCCATCAAGTATTCCCTACACCCTCCTTCCAGGCCAGACATTAAGCAAAATGCAGATTACACTCTTGATGTACCGTGATTTCTCAGGGAAGTTCTGTGTTCCGCCGAAAGCATTCCCAATGAGATAGCTAAGAACGCCATTTTTGTGTTAGCACCAGGTTACCTACTATTATTCCAGGGTTCTTAAGTCATCAAATAATCATGCAGTAAAATACAAGGGAAAAAAATAATTCAAGGTGAGATGAGGCACTAGTATCTCATGAAGGACTAGACTGTTCACTTTAGAAACTTGGTTAAAGTTGGAAAGGAATCCGTGGTCATAAAAATGTACAAGATTCAAGCAAATGCATGATTTTCAAAGGTTTCATAATATAAAATCAGTAACATAAAGCATTATGAAAAAAACACATGTAGTATGAAGTAAAGTCCATGAAAATTTATAACAGAACAGTGAAAACCCAATACAATTCTGGTTAGGAAGATAAAAGCATCAATAAGAATCTTTCCTAGATGTTCACCAAAGACTGCTATCAAAGTCAGTCTGTCAGATCTCATCCTGGCACACAACTTTACCAGAAAATATTGTTTTCAGCAAGCTACAGTTCCCAGCAAACATGCCACCCTTTGCAAATAACAGGCAATGCCAAATGGGTCATGTTTTCCTGGACAAACAGAGCAGCATGTCGTAAAGAAGAGATGAGGCAGAGCACAAGAGCTTGGTGCCAGGATCTGATAGCAGCCCTACATTTACACCAGCCATTCTGAGACTCTTGACCATTGATGACTGTCCGGGTCCCCAATCCCTTCAGCCCAGCTTGAGAGCCCTATCGGGGATGGTCCACAGCACCCCAACAGCTGTTTGTCTCTGAGGCCCTTCCCAGTGAATTCGTCCTTCTCAGGTGAAACTGTGCCCTGACGCTCATCTGCTTGGATCTTCTTTCTGGAGACTTCAAGTTAGCTTCTACCTCCCTCGTGCTTTCAAATTGCTGTGGAGGACCGCCTGAGCAGCTCTCCTTGAAAGAAGAGCGACTGTCTCCATTTTGACTGAGCCTGATCCTGTCTCCTCGTATTGTTGTTGTTTTTTTTAATTTATTTTTTATTTTATTGAAGTACAAATATCAATCAGACAGTTTCAAGACACCTTAACAAGATGGATTTGATAAATTAATACATTGCAAACTGTTTTCATAATGTTTTGGTATCGTACAAGGTGCATACATGATATTATATTTACAGATATTATTTTAGCAGATGTCTCTTATCAGTAAATTAAGAGTGTAGCTGCTTACTTATCTTATTTTTTATACCTGAATTATATCAAAAATTCAATAATTATTTTCCTAGTGGATGACTATATACTAGAAGCCGACATAATATCCTGTCCAACCACCATTAGTGCAGATCTTGCCTCTCATAGGATTATGTAGAAGCACGGCGTTATCTATCCCAGCTGTACTGTCTATACACACACATCATGATTTTTTCTTTCTATACCCTTTCCTTTGTCTACACCGGTCAAAGGTGGGCACTCCACTGTCATTCAACTAACTTAGGTGCTTGAACTCAACACCACAATCCAACACAGTCCAGCATTCTGCAACAATAGTGAGTTATTCAAAGAAGTTGTCAATCAATCATGAGTCTACATAACCATCTGAGTGAAAGCGAAGACAGAGTTTCAGATCTTGAAGATGCCGGAGCAGCTAGTGAAAAGGTGAGAAAGGATCTCTTAAAAACAACAAGAATGTTTCCTCGTACTGTGATGTACAGAGCTGGCTAGGACTTCTGTTTTTCCTTCAATTGGCCTTAAGCAATGTGTATTGGTCTAGCTGAGGTGCTGGTGATAGTCTTTGAAGGTGGCATCTGTGTTTCCCTGGTAACCCTGCTGCTCCTTAATGTGAGCCGGGTGGAGACAGGACAGTAGAGCTAATGCTCTGCACCACCAGCTGGGATCGAGCCTCGAGATAGAGCCAAGAGTTCCTGGGGCTTGAAAGACTACATCAAAGCTGAAGCACCAGACTTCCCAAACATTAAATACTATATAATACAGATTACTCTCTCTGAGTATCTTCTCTGCACATGGCAGAGTTAAATGTAGGCCATCCACCTAGTCACCTCAGTAGTCACCTACTTCCCACAATTCTCAGTCAATCCTCCTCAAGCCACTCCCCCTCTGAATAAAAACTAGGCGAGGCCCTGGGTCACTCTCTTGGTTCTGAAAAGCCATCTTCATGGCTAGGCCTAGAGCCCCTCAACTCCCCGATGATTAAAAACATAATTTATTGTCTTCATTCTTGCATAGGTTGCATGGAAAGTGGTAGGTTGGAATCAACTTGATGGGATTCCAATAACTTAATTTTGGAATTACAAATATTGGTTTCTTGGACCAAGATGAGGACCTGGAAGAGTCTCCTACAAATTGCAGCAGGTCCCAGCACTGTCCATGACAGAAGGGGAAGGCCTGAAACATTTCATCCTTTTAACCTGAGTCCTCCTGTGGGGACTACTCTCTATTCTGTTGGTGCTGCGACTCAGTTGTTTTCTGCTCTGGGATGGAGCCACCTGCTACATTCACACTTGCCTTAGACATGCCCAAGCTCTGCTGTCCTAGATATTTTGCTGCAGGACCCAACACTCCCTTTCCCTCACACCCTGTGTTTGGCCAGCTTTCACGTTCCTTTCGTTTCCTATGGATGCCCTTCTCCCACTTTCCCTGCCAATCTCCAACTATCGGTGTAAGATTGTATGGCTAACTCACTCACTGTTACATTGGTCTAATCCTTCGTTGGCCAAGGGCTGCTGGCTCTGAGTCTCCATGTCCACTGCCATTTATGAGGCCAAACCTGTCTCACCACAAGTATGGGTCACAATCCTGAAACAGAAAAAGCACCTCCATTCACATGCACTAGCCTCTGAGAAACACGCCTTTACTTTTCTCCTTGGAGTTTTTCCCTTGCAGAAAGTATACCAAAGGGTGACACACCAGCCTGCAGAGCCCACTTCCTACAAACTTTTCATAAGGCTTCTTCCTTATGAAAGTACAAATAAGCCTGTAAATGGCTCAATAACCACGGACATAGATTTAACTCTCCGAGATCCTCTTTTTTTTTAATTTTTGTTTTATTGAAATACAAATATCAATGAGACAGTCTTAAGATACCTTGACAAGATGGATTTGATAAATTAATACATTGCAAACTGTATTCATAATGTTTTGGTATCATAGACGATGCATACATGATATTATACTTACAGACATTATTATAGCAGATGTCTCTTATCAGTACAGAAAGAGAGTGTAGCTGTTTGCGTATCTTATTTTTTATACCTGAATTACATCAATGATTCAATAATTAATACTCTCTATCTTGTCATTTTCCTAGTGGTTGTCCATAGTACTAGAAGCTGACATAATATCCTGTCCAACCACCATTAGTGTAAATCTTGCCTCTCATAGAATTATGTAGAAGCACAGTGTTATCTATCCTACCAACTGTACTGTCTATACACACACATCATGGTTCTTCCTTTCTATACCCCTTCCTTTGTCTACCCCTGTCAGATATGGGCACTCCATTATCATTCAACTAACTTAGGTGCTTGAACTTGACAACACAATCCAACACAGTCTAGCATTCCACTACAATAGTGAGTTATCTGAAGAAGTTGTCGACCATAGCCATTTACAGCTCAGCTTAATATTATGGCCCCGCGATCTATACTTCATTTTTATACTTTTCTGCTAGATGGTTAAGACCTAGATAGAGCAAGACTTATATATCAACACATGTACTTTATGTTTCTTATGAGGTCAATGAAGTCCCCTCAGGGTTTATCTTGTAGTATGTCTCATTTCCAACACTTTTCACTGTCAGATTCTTTGTTTTCTCACAAAGAGATCAGTATTTATGCTAGATCTCATTTTTTATATATTTTAATAACTTTATTGAGAAAGAAGTAGCAATGAGATAGTTTCAAAACAGGTTAGTAGTACAGTTACAATAATGAATCCATGGCATATTGTTGTCTTTGTAGTAGTTGTTCATAGTACAAGAAGCAGACATGATATCTCATCTAAATGCTATTAGTTCAAAATCTTCTTCTCGCCGGTCATGGTGGCACATGCCTGTAATCCCAGCACTCGGGAGGCTGAGGCAGGAGGACTGTTCTGAGTTCAAGACCAGCCTGAGCTACAAAGTGAGCTTAAGGCCAGCCTGAACCGCATAGTGAAACCCTGTCTCAAAAAGACAAAATAAATAAATAAATAAATAAATAAAAATAAATCTTCTTCTCAATGAACTAAGAGAAAGTAGGTGTATATTTACACTATTTTGTATATACAGATATATATTTTTTCCACTACAAAATGGTCCATTTATATCCCCTTTTTTGTTTACTTTTGTCAAAGATGGGTATTTCATTGCCATTCATATATTGTCAGTGCATGAATTCAGCAGAGTAATTCAATGTAGTCCAGTAGTCTATAATAGTACTGGGTTATCCGCAAGACCGGCAATGTCAGAAGTTGTTGACTTGAGCCTTTTAAAGCTCAGCATATTAATATGGCTTTACTTTTTATACCTCGATTTTATACTTCTCTGCTGGATAGTTAAGACAAAGATAAAGCAAGACCCATGTAACAAAAAATGTAACTTCCATATCTGACAAGGTCAGTCAAATCCCCTCAGGACTTACCCTGAAACCCTGTACAGCAGTTTGCAGATCTTTTGTCAGTGTCGGCCAGGTGGATGAGTCATAGCCATTGCTTGACCAATTTGCTCTCTGAGAAAGCCTGAGAGAATGTTTTCTTTACATATGACTCTCCTGAGGCACACTCTGCATCGTTGATCACTTTCCTCTGTGGCCCCATAATCTCCTCGATCAGAAGATTTAAGACACATCTGAGTTACATGTGCTTACAGTACAGGTTCTCCTATGTCCTGAGTCCTCACTGACCTCGAAAGGCTAGGACCAAAATGTTGGCTGTCCTTACAGCCCTTCTTTTTTCTCTAATTTTTGGTTTGCCAACTTAAGTTGTTAACTCTCCAGAAGAGAATCTTAGTGATAATATTACCCTATAACATAGGCAGTTGAGTTTAACTTCACTCTCTGTCTGAATATCAAACATCTTAGACATAAATGGAACAGGTATTTACCATCAAGTATTGATATGTTAAACTCTAAATCCCTACAGAATTTGAAGAAAAAAAATTATATAGGAAAATACTTAAAAATAGGAATAAACAATGACATATTGTTACACAGGAATTTAGAAATCTAACCATATACAGCATTGTAGCAAGACAGTCTTATGACCATTTTTTGCATTTATGTATGTTTTCTGATGTTATAAGAATCATAACATGCTTTCTTACATTATTCACACAGGTTTTCTCTTCAGTGGGAGTTCTTTCATGTTTTTCAAGGTAAGAGGAAAAAATGGAAAGATGTCCCCCTATTTTTTTTTTTTTTTTGGTGGAACCAAGGATTGAACTCAGGCCCTTGTGCTCACCAGGGAACCACTTATTCCACTGAGCCATCTCCCTGGATCCTATATGTCCCCTTTTATTGAACACAAACGGCTTCACTCTCATGTGAATTGTTTCATGTACTTCAATGCATTGAGAAAAATAAAGCCTTTTCCACATTGCTCATGTTCACATGTTCAACTTCTCTCTTCTATGAATTCTTTCAGGTATGTGATCATACCTTTGTACTCAAATATTTTTCTATAGCATACAAAGAAATGGCTTTGTCCATTGACCTTTCATATCAACACAAGTCACTTTCCATATTCAAAATTGATGTTTTCCTAATAATAACTTAAAGTCTATGATGATTACTGGAGTAACCAAAGGATTTTTCCATGTTGCTTGCATACAATACTGTGTGAATCCTTTCATACCTTGGACAATCTCAGTGTGCACTTTACATAAGGTTTCTCCCCAACTGAGTTTATGTCTTTTACATTCACTACGTCTCATAAATACCTTCCCACATTATTTAAAATACATAAGTTTTCTCCTTAGCATAAGTTTGTTCCTGTCATTGACAAAACTGAAAGTTTTGACACCTTGCTTACATACACCATACATAGTGTTTCCTGCCAGTTTGAGTTCATTCACATCCTTGACAATGACCACGTATGCTGATGGCTTTCACACGTTGCTCACATATACAGCATTTTCCTAATGTGAGTTATTTCCTGGTTTCAAAAATGAAGTGTAATTACTGGAGAACTTCCAAGAAGGTTTACATACATAGAATTTTCCCTAGTGTGAGCTCCTTCATGTTTCTGAGTATCATCATGAGAATTAAAACCTTTTCCATATACATACACAGGTATTCACCCTATTGTGACTCCTTTGCCAAGTGTGAAAATCCTTCTGTGGACTGAAGGTTTCACATATTTCTGCTATACAAAGGGCTTCTCTTCAGTGTTACTTCCTTCAGTGCAATCAGAGTAACATTTTCCACATTCCTGATATTCACGGGGTTTCTCTTCAGCATTTGTCCTTACATAATTCTAAAAGAACTAGAAGCCAATGCAAGTTTTCCCTTGTCTTGTTACAATTAAACAACAATCTGTTTAAATTCATGACACTCATGATTTAGGTCCAGCTTTACCTATGATGGTGATGAATGACCAATCTGTTCCATGCAGTTTGATTTTTGTTCATGAACACTCTGCCTACCCCTATGTCTTAAAGATTTCTACCTACATTTTCTTTTTTTTTTTTTTATCTTCTTTTGTATTTTAGGGAAGGGTCTACAGGGTATTCAGGGTCTCACCACACAATTGGACTCCAAGTGATCCACCTGTTCACAGCCTCCCAAGAGCTCTACTTACATTTTCCTCCAGAAGATTGAGTGTTTCTGTTTTAATATTTAAATCTTTTTTTCTGTATTTTAGAGAAGGGTCTACAGGGTGCTCAGGGTCTCACTATTAGATCGGACTCTCAGTGATTCCCCTGTTTACAGCCTCCCAAGTGCTAGGATTGCAGGCTTGCGCCACCATCCCTAGTCTCCATTGCCGTCTCAGGGGGCAGGTCTGGTATGGCAGGCCCAGGAATCAAACCCCTGGCTCCTGCACCTGCTTCCAGGCCCTTTAATCTTCTGAGCTATTTGCCTGGCCCTTTCTTTTCCTAATATTTAAATCTTCGATCCATTTTCATTGTATTTTTGTGTGTGGTGATAGGCATGGGTGATAGGCTAAGTTTTAGCCTTTAGCATGTGGAAAGCCAGTTTTATCAGCACCATTTATTGAAGAGGCTGTCTTTCTTCCAATGAACATGTTTGGCCCTTTATCGAAGACAAAGTGACTGAGTGTGTATGCTGTTGTGTCTGCATCTTCCAATCTGTTTCATTGATCCTCAGGTCTGTCTGGTTTTTTCTTTGTTTTGTTTTGTTTTGTTTTGTTTTGTTTTTTTGGTGGAACCGGGGATTGAACTTGAACCCTTGCGCTTGCAAGGAAAGCACTTATTCTACTGAGCCATCTCCCCAGCCCCTACAGTAGCTTTATAGTATAATTCCAAGTCAGAGATTGTGATATCTCCTGCCTTTCCTTTGTTTCCCAGGATTGCTTTTGATATTCTGGGTCACCTCTGGTTCCAGATGAATTTAAGGAGTTTTCTCTAGCTCTGTATACTAATGGTATTTTTTTCTTTTATTCTATTTGTTTTTTGTTTGTTTTCTTTTCTTTTTCAGGGGTGGCTCAGCCCACCCTGAGGTGGGCTCAAAGATCAAACCACAAAAAAAAAAAAAAAAGATCAAACCATAGTCCTCTACAGTCCCCTGCCTAAGCATGCCTAAGCAGGCTTTTAGATGACTGAGTCATCTCACCAGACCTCTACTATTGGTATTTTAATCAAGATTGCGTTGAATCTGTGTAACAATTTTGACAGTATGGCCACTTTTACAACGTTGGTTCTTCTTATCCAGGAGCACGGATTATTTTCCATTTTCTCAAATCTTTAATCTCTCTAATCAGAGTACTATAATTTTCACTGTATGAACCCTTTATACCCTTTTTTATATCGTATTTTTTGGGTTTGTTTTTTTGGTTTTCTTTTTGTTTGTTTTTTGGAGTGTTATTGTGGAAAGCGTGGTTTCCCTAGTTTCTTTATTTCCTCTAATTTCTCCCTGTGTGTCTATTGTTTCTGTACAAAACTGATACTGATTTCTGGGTGTTGACTTTGTATCCTGTTACATTGCTGAATTTAGTGATCAAATCTTTATGACTCTTGCTGGAGTTTTTAGGGTCTTCTGTGTAGAATATCATGCCATCTGCAAATAATAATTTCACTACTTTTCCAATCCTTATTCCTTTTACTTCTCTCTCTTGTCTAATTTCTCTGGCTAATGTTTTTAGAATTATATTAAATAGGAGTGGAGACAGTGGACATCCTTGTCTTGTTCCCGATTTTAAAGTGAAGGCCTTCAGATCTTGTCTATTTAGTATGATGTTGGCTGTTGATTGCTCATAGATAGCTCTTATCAGGTTGAGATAGAGGCCATCTATTCCAATTCTCTGTAGGGTTTTTATCATGAATGAGTGTTGGACTTTGTCAAAAGACTTTTCTGCATCTTTTGAGATGATCGTGTGGCTTTTGTTCTTGGTTCTATTGATGTGGTGTATTGCGTTTATGGTTTTGGATATGTTGAATCATCCCTGCATTCCTGGAATGAATCCCACTTGGTCATGATGTATAATCTTCTTAATGATTTGCTGCCTTCTGTTTGCTAGTATTTTATTAAGGATTTTTGGATCTATATTCATTATACAGATTGGCCTGTAGTTCTTTTTTTTCAGTTGGATCTTTCTCTGGTTTGGAAATCAGAGTAATACTTCTCTCCAGGAAGGAGATTGGGAGAATTGCTTCCCCTTCAATTTCACTGAATAGCTTGTGAAATTTTGGCATTAAATCCTCTCTAAATTTCTTGCAGAATTCTACTGTGAATCCATCAGGACCTGGACTTCTCTTTGTTGGTAAGGTTTTTTATTACATTTTCAATTTTGTTTCTCGTTATTGGGTTACTCAGAGTTGGTTTGTCTTCTTGACTCAGCTTTGGCATTTCATATGCATCTAGGAAACTGTCCATTTCCTGTGTTCCCAACCTGTGAGAGTAAAGATTTTGCGAGTACACATTGATGATCTTCGGAATTTCTCTAGGATCTGTAGTGATTTTGCCCTTTCATTCTTTTTTTTTTTTTTTTACTCTAAGATTTATTTTAAAAATTTTATAGTTTTTATTATTTTTTTTAAATATACAAAATAATGATAGAAGAAAACAGCAATATACATGATACAAGATTTCACTAAATAAAGTAATAGAGGTTGCTGTATTACATGACGCTATGTGGAAATTAGTTTTTCAGATTACCAGATATAAATGTACAAGTTTTGTTTTAAAAAAAAGAACAATATCTAAGAAGTTATAAGAAAATCAAGACAGGAAAAAAAAATCAGACTAAAAACAAAAATTGTAAACATTAACTGTGTCTTTTTTCCCTTTTCATTCTTTATTGCACGAATTTGGGTTTTTTCTTTCCTTTTTTTCTTTTAGGTTGGTTAGGGGTTTATCAATTTTATTTAGTCTTTCAAAGAACCAACTCTTTGTTTTATTTTTCTTTGTATCGTTTTCTTCATCTCCAGTGGATTAATTTCTGTTCTAATCTTTATAGTTTCTTGCCTTCTTTGAGCTTTGGGCTTGACTTGCTCCTCTTTTTCTAAGAGCTTGAAGTGCAGCACAAGATCATTTATCTGTTTTCCTAATGTGCAAATTTAATGCTATAAGTTTTCTTCTTAAGACAGCTTTCAGGACTGGGGAGATGGCTCAGTAGAATAAGTGCTTCCCTGGCACGTGCGAGGGAAGTTCAATCCCCAGTTCTGCCAAAAAAAAAAAAAAAAAAAAAAAAAAGAAAGAAAGAAAGCTTTCATTGCATCCCTCAGGTTTCAGTAAATTGTATCTGCATGTTGTTTAATTGTAAATATTTTTTAATTTCTTGTGTAATTTCATCTGTGACCCACTGGTTGTTTAGGAAGTTGTTATTTAATCTCCATGTGTCAATAATTTCCAGTTTGGGGACCGGGGAGATGGTTCAGTGGAATAAACGCTTCCCTGGCAAGGGCAAGAGCCTGAGTTCAATCCGAGGTTCCACAAAATAATAATAATAATAATAATAATAATAATAATAATAATAATAATAATAATAATAAGAAGAAGAAGAAGAAGAAGAAGAAGAAGAAGAAGAAGAAGAAGAAGAATTTCCAGTTTGTTTTTTTGTTTGTTTGTTTTTTGGTGGAACTGGGGATTAAATTTAGGCCCTCGCACTTGCTAGTGAAGTGCTTATTCCACTGAGCCATCTCCCCGGCCCCAATAACTTCCAGTTTTATTCCACTGTGACTAGACAATACGTGCGGGATAATTTCAGTTGCTTTGCATTTACTTTGTGTGTTAGTATGTAATCTATTTTAGAGAATGTCCCATGTGCGGCTGACAAGTATTCTGTTGTTGCTGGGAGAAATAGTCTGTAAAGATCTCCCATGTCAATTTCTTCACAAGTTTGGTTTAGTTCTGCTATTTCTTCTATACCCTGATGGACTTGTTTCTTTACTTCAGTTGTTGTCATTTCCGCGATCTCTGATGTGTAACTTCCAAGTTCTCATATGTGATTGTCTCAGGATTTGTTCTGGCTGGGCTAGAGGATTGAGATTGCCTTCTGCTCCTGAATTTTGGCACTTTTGAAGCTCCCAATAATCACCCAGACAAGGTTCCACAGGCCACCCAGAGTCCATCAGAGTTCTTAAATGGCTTCAGAAAAACTCTGCCCCTGTGCACTGGGGCCCACAGATCACAGCTCTCCTGTATTCTGCAGGCCACCTCCATATTGATTTCATAATTTCATACCAAGGGCCGGGGAGATGGTTCAGTGGAATAAGCACTTTCCTGGCAAGCGCAATGGCCTGAGTTCAATCCCTGGTTCCACAAAAACAAAACAAAACAAAAAAAAAAAAAAAAACGGAGCCGGGCGTGGTGGCGCAGGCCTGTAATCGCAGCACTTGGGAGGCTGAGGCAGGAGGATTGTTGTGAGTTCGAGACCAGCCTGAGCTACAAAGTGAGTTTAAGGCCAGCCTGAACTGCATAGTGAGACCCTGTCTCAAAAAGGCAAAAAAAAAAAAACTTGTCATAATTTCATGCCAACCACATTCCTCTACTTCTTGAATTGTTCATGTAATTTTTGCCCTCATCTTCAATTTGTGGGTCATCACAGTTTCTGCCTACAAAAGCCACATTCCTAAGGTTTTCCTGTATTACAGCTTCATAGAACTTCCTTACAGATAGAACCAGCACGCCCACACCTCCATGGGGAAGTCCACAACCTCCTCCTTAAGAGTCCCTGCACAGGCCCAGGAAGGTTCATCTTCCCTTTTTTTTTTTTCTGGAACTGAGGATTGAACTCTGGCCCTTGCGCTTGTCAGGGAAGCACTTATTCCACTGAGCCATCTCCCCAGCCCCTATGCATTGCTTTCTGAACACCAAGATATTCTCTCTCAGAAGACAGAGGGCACAAATTTCATACTGACACTCCCAAGATTTACCACAATTCTGACAAATGCAGAACACAGTCCTCCTCATACAATGCCTCGAGTACAGATTCCAGTCCAAAGCATGTCTTGTTGTTTCCTCATGAATCACTGTAGTCTGGAAGGTGGGTGCAAGAGGTTCACAGATTTCAACCGCAGCAACTATGACAATGAGATACAAAATATTGTGTGGTTGGAGGTCTCCCAGCATCCTTCCCACACAACATGCAGCCAGTAAAAATCTAAAAAATTAAAAAATAAGAGTTCACTTATTTGCATGTTGGTACAAAAAGAAATCAATCATGAAGAAAAGTGTTAAGAAATGGACTATAAATAAGTAAAACCACAGTGTCCACATGGTATTCATGATCCCTGCTTTATGCTATGTATGTAAGTTACGGTTGGTTATCAACTAAACCATAGAGTTTACTGCTTCTCTTTTGGCTCCAGCTCAGAGCTTGGCACAGAAAATGGTCAGGTAAAGGATCCTATGATTTCAGTAAAAACATTTTTTAGAATTCCCAAGAATTCTGCCAGGAAAGCTATTTTCCTAACCTCGTGTGTTTTCCTTTCTTTCTTTCTTTCCTTTTTTTTTTTTTAAACAGGATCTGCCTATGTAATTCAAGTTGGCTTTGAACCCACTATGTAGCCCAGGCTGGCCTCAAACTCACAGTGATCCTCCTGCCTCAGCCTCCTGAGTGCTGAGATTACAGGCATATACCACCACACCTGGTACTTATGACATAATTTCTGTGCTCCATTGAGTCCCAAATAATTTGCCATTAGAGCACAGGGTTCTCAATGCATGCCTAGATCACCCACATCCCCTGAAACTGCAGGTGAGGCCCCTGAGACCTGCAGAGTCACACTACGGGGTTAAGGGTAGCAATCTGCATTCCTACAAGCTCTGCAGGTGATTCAGACTCAGGTCAGCACTGAGACCTTCGGGTGTGCTCTATGGGCACATGGTCCATTGCCTTCTCTCCTCCATGCTGGGCTGTGGTTCTTGCCGAGCATTCATCCAACATTAGAAAACAGCGCCGAGGGGCCGGGGAGATGACTCCGTGGAATAAGTGCTTCCCTGGAAAGCGCAAGGACCTGAGTTCAATCCCCGGTTCCACCAAAAAAGAAAACAGCACCAGTGTTTCAAAGGTGAATGTCACCATAAGGTCCCACCAGTGCTCCATGAAGCTGGTGCTACTTACTGAACCATAAGCTTCTTCCTCCCTTATTTCCTTGCAAGTTCCAAAAATAAGTCAGGCTTTTTTTCTCTCTTTCTCTTTGAGATGAGGGTTTGATATGTGCTTCAGATTGGCCTTGAACTGACTTCAATCCTCCTGCCTCAGCCTCCTGAATGCTGGGATTACAGCAGTTAACCTTCTTTGTGAGGTGAAAATACTGGCTCTGAAAGGGCCTAATAATGTAGCACAGATATGATCCTCTTTGTAAAACCCTGACACTACTGGAAACCCCAAAAGACTCTTAAATGCCTCATGTGAAAAATTGATACTCATTACTTGAAAGAGTCACTGTGTATGGAAGCCTCTGTTCTGTCTGGTTCCTGGTTAAGCTCTCTCAGACCACAGAGGGAACAAAGTCATGCCTGAGGCTTCAAAGCATCCCTGCTGCAGTCAGTGGGTGCTGAATGATTGCCCACCAGGCCACCTTGCTGTAGGCAGAAAAGTAGGGTATCTCCCCCTTCCTAAACCTGGCCGTTTCTCCAGGGTACTCCTGACCATCACTCCTGCTCTGCCCACATCCTGGGGAGGCTTCCAGGATGACCATGGTGCACTCTTAGAAAGGCATCTGACAGTGGGGGTGAGGCCATGCAGGCCTAGAATCTCAGTACTTGGGAGGCTGAGGCAGGAGGATCTCTGTGAGCCCATATCCAGCCTGGGCTATAAAGTAAGCTCAAGGCCAGCCTGAACTGCATACCAAGACCTTTTTTCCTCAAAAAGATAGGAAAGAAAGAAAGAACACAAAGAAAGTGTCTGAGCCCAGGGTGGTACAGTGCTCACTCCCTGACTTCTGACCCCAGTCTCTGCTTCAGAAGCTCAGGAGAGCCAGCCAGATAGCTCAAAAGCACCTGCTTAGGCAGACGCAAGGACCAAGGTTTGATCTCGATGTGTTTGTGTGCCCCACCCTTAGAGTGAGCTGAGATGGCCACTGAGAGTGGGCAGAGTGGTGCACACCTATAATCCCAGGGCTTGGGAGGCTGAAAACAGGAGGGTCACTATGAGTCCAATCTGTGTGGTGAGGCACTGTAGACCCCATACTAAATACATTAAAAAAAAAAAAAACCTCAGGGCACATTTGTCCTGCGGCAGCCATAGGGCAGCTGCACACTGTGTTCCAAGCTCCTCCCACGCCCAAATCTTCTCAGGCATGCGCCCCAACTCAACACGCACTCATGACACTGGTGTCTGAAACCTCAGAAGGTTTTATTTCAGAAAAGTCTACCATAGGGGCTGGGATAGATCTCAGCATCACAGCACCTGCTTGGTAAGATGAAGGTCCTGAGTTCTATTCCAGCATGTCCTTCCCACAGTTTGTTTGTTTGCTTATTTTTTCAGAACCAGGGATTGAACTCAGGCCCTTGCGCTTGCCAGGGATGCACTTATTCCACTGAGACACCTCCCGGACCCTTCTTCCCACATTTTGTTACTCATGGGTGTCCTGCCTCAGCCACTTGAGTGCTGGGATGTTCTGAACAGCTCACTCAGCTGGCCTCTGGCTTTTCTTCCAAATGGGCTCATGGCCACCTCACTGTCCTGGTGAGGACCCCAGTACTGGGGGATGAGAGGTCCTGCTGGAAGCTGGGTGTTAGCAATGACACTTACTGCCCCTTGGGAGCTGTCCTCAAGCTTTGGCTAAGGCCACACATTTCCTGAAAGGAGGGAGAGACAGGGACACAATTATTGAACTCGTAACTATTGATCACAATTATTGAAATACTGGGAAATATTCCTGTTGAGACCTCTGTATCTGAGAATTACACACCTTCGGCAGGTGTCCATGGACTTTGATGAAAGACCAGGATAAGCCGTCCCCCACATCGCAGTGACACAGAAGGTACAGCTGGCAGCTCCGTGGGGCTTTCATTTCTTCCCTGAGTAAGGTAATAAAAAGAGGAGCTCAGAGAAGCAGTCAGGCAGGACCAAGGTCAGGGCTACAGTGGCGCTGGCAGAAGCTCCACCGCAGGTGACCGCCCACATCACTCAGGGTCAAACCTCAACCACGGGACAGGCACAGAGAAGGGGGCCTGGTTGGCCTCTGGAGCTAGCCAGAAGGTCCCTGTTCACTGTGACCACACAATCGGGGCCCAGTGTCATCCCAGTTAGAGACGAATGTCTTTCCCTAATGGGACATTTCCAAAATGCTCTGATTCCTGTACATCCTTTATGCACTCCATCCTCCCCTTCAGAGTCTCTAGTCCTATGGGTGGCAGTGGCTTTCTGGTTCCATGGCTGCCTAGTGTACAGTGTGATGTTCAAACCTGTGAGCTTCTTCCAGGCCAGGACCATGGGGCACAGGTTGGAGGGCCTGGGCAGGAGGGGGCTGGGCTCCCTCCCAAGGCTCTTTGCTCTGGCCCCAACAGTCTCTCCTCCTCCCTGAAGCACAGATATCACACTGAGTCCACTGTCACTGCCTGTGTGCATGACCTTGACAGTGATTATGACAGCCACATACCTCAAGACCTAACCATCCTGTGGGTCCATGGGCCTGGGAAGGAAAATCACCATGGGATGAATCAGCTCCCTGCCCGCTCCCTGGCTGGGGCACTGAGAGGCTCAGGGACAAGTGTGCACTCCTGCCAGCTCACCCACGCAAACTCACAATCACCCACCTGTGTTTGCTCATTCTCTTCCACGTGACCCTCACAAGCACAAGACATCACACTCCTCCATCCACTCACACTCCCACGTTCACTCCCCACCTACATACACCCTCGCGCTCACTCACACCCATGACGCACTTGTGTCCCCATCAGCCAAGCACCCACTTGTTCTTTCTCACACCCTCGTATCTCACACCCACACACACTCTCCCCCTCACATGTGCACTCACTCATCCATCTTGCACACACTCACATTCACTTGGGCATGTTCACTGTATTAATTAAGAATTTTTAGAATCAAAATAAAATAAATGTATGCCAGCTCAGCAGACTAAAGCGCCTGCTTCGGCAGAGCATAGCAGCCGGGGTTCAATCTGTGCTGGCCCCGCCCTGGGGATACACCGAGAGGTCGATTAAGAGTAGACATTGTAGGCTGGGGAGATGGCTCAGTAGAATAAGCCCTTCCCTGGTAAGTGCAAGGGCCTGAGTTCAATCCCCGGTTCCGCCAAAAAAAAAAAAAAAAAAAAAAAAAAAAAAAAAAAAGAGTGGGCGTGGTGGTGTGCATCTGTAATCCCAGCACTTGGGAGGCTGAAAACAGGAGGATCACTATGGGTCTGATCTACATAGTGAGACCCTGTACACCCTGTAGACCCTGTCCTAATTTCAAAAAAAAAGTATGTATAATCATAAAGGGGAGGCTTTCAGGATCAGAAGGGAGGAGTTACAGTGGCCATCTGGAGGATCAAAGGTATAAGGTTCCAGAGCAGCTCTCCACACTCCAGAAAGCCAGAGGCTCTAGTGGCAATGGAACCCAGAAGGCCAGGAAGCTCACTGTCCAGTACAAGTCTGCATTGGAAGCTGAAGTAACTGGAGACCATACTCAGACGCAAAGCTGAAGACCAGAACTTTTCCAAAAAGGAAAGCACTTCCTTCTTCCCTTTTTTATTCTGCCCAAGCTGCAAACCCACTTGTTGGCACCACCCACATCTAGGACCTTCCTCCCATCAATTTGTTGATCTACTTGTCCATCATCCACAGACAAACCCAGAATTTACTTATTTGATAGGTGTTTAGAACTTAAGTCAAGCCGGGCGTGGTGGCGCATGCCTGTAATCCCAGCACTCGGGAGGCTGAGGCAGGAGGATTGTTGTGAGTTCGACACCAGCCTGAGCTACAAAGTGAGCTTAAGGCCAGCCTGAACTGCATAGTGAGACCCTGTCTCAAAAAGACAAAAAAAAAAAAAAAAAAAAAAAAAAA
>PVKA01042827.1:6133-17256 GCA_004027165.1 Ctenomys sociabilis | reverse complement strand
GGAGTTTTCTCGGGTGAGCGGGGTTACATAAACCTATGGGGGGGGTGCTGTTGCCAAGGGAGGGCGAGAAACAGTTTGTCTAAGGTCAGGCCCCAGCGGGAATAACAGGTAATGGCACCTGGCAGGTTCTATTAAGAATAACAGGATATGGGGAAGGGCTCGGCACCCATGTGGGTTACAACAATCCAGGGTGTTCCCTAAAAGACTAAGAGTGATAACTGGTTTAGGGAGCCTCTAAATTACGGCAGTATAAACCAGCTTGGTTTGTTTTACGTTAAGAGCAGGGGAGATGGCTCAGCAGAATAAGCACTTCCCTGGCAAGCACAAGGGCATGAGTTCAATTCCCAGTTCTGCAGAAAAAAAAAAAAAAACTTAAAAAATATCTTATGTTAAGAAAGAGCTGATGGCAATAAAAGTCAAGCCAGTAAATGACGCCAAACTGTGACAGATAGTGTCAGCTACCATGGGCTCCCAAGTTTCTACACTTGCCCAATCTCCTAGAGAAACCTTTCCTGATATGGGTCACCTAGAAAAGCCCAGACCCCTGGGGTGTCCCAAAGGGCTGGGCTCTTCAGTGGACTTCCAGAGAAACTGGAGTGGAACAACACATATTCCTTTGGGTTCTTCTAAAAAATCTTTCACCCTTTGATCTAAAAAGGGATATCCGGCTCTCATGGCTTCACACCGTGATACAGCCCGGGGGCCGCAGCTCAGCCCTCTACTCCGCCTCCCTTTCTTCCCCGTCCAGTTCCTCACTTCTGTGTGGACCTGCCACTCCTGTAGTCAAAAGTAGAAAATAGAATTCTAGGCCTGGGGAGATAGCTCAGTGGTCCAAGTGCCTGCCTGGCAAGAGCAAGGACCCAAGTTCGATTCTCAGTACCGCAGGCCATGTGAGCCCCAGCACCTGGGGAACATCATGCCAGCCCCGAAACCAGACATGGTGGTGCACACCTGTAATCCCAGAGATGGGGAGAATGAGACAGGATGATCACTACGAGTCTAAACTCATAGTGAGACCCTGTATGCAAGCAAGCAATCAATAAATGAATGGAAAAAGAAAAAATTTCTAGGCCTGGAGAAACAAAAATTGATAAATTTACCTTTGGCCCCCAATTTCAGTAGTTATTTTAATAGTTTAAAATAGTAGTAGTCAGTTTGATTTATATGTTCACAATATTTCTCGTGCTTTATAAATGCACAGACTACAAGCATAGGATGAATTTGCTCTTCTTTCTGCTTTATGCTGGTACTAAGATAAGTATTTGGGTCTCACTATGCAGTTCAGGCTGGCCTTAAGCTCACTTTGTAGCTCAGGCTGGTCTCGAACTCACAACAATCCTCCTGCCTCAGCCTCCCGAGTGCTGGGATTACAGGCCTGCGCCATCACGCCCGGCCAATCTGAGCTTTTCTACACGACCAAAAGGGGAAAAAAGAAAAAGGCCAAGTAAAACAACAGGTCATAAGTAAGCAGGAGATAGTAATAACTATAAAGAAAGATATACATGTAGAGGTATGTTTTTTGTGTGAAAGGATTCTGCATGATAAGTTTTTTGACCTAAAACAGCAGCAGAACTGGAAGGCTCAAGTATGTCAAAAAAAGGTTTATGGAAGATGCAGTTTATAGAAAGCAACAGGTGTGTGTATTGCTGGCCTGGTGGATCCCATGCTGTTCCTTCTAAAAGCTCCTTGTTACTCGAAGGAGACAGGGGCGGCTGTAGCCCTAACCCTCAGACAATCATTTGTTCCTCCCTAACTGTCAACACTCTTCTGCAGACAAAGGCTTTTACTTTCATTTCTGATATTGGTATTAAAAGTGAGATTTTTTTTTTCTGCATGACTAATAGGAACACCTAAACTGGTCAGTGACAAATACAGGATGGAGCTGCCTTCACGGACAATTCTGACCTGGTTTCTAATACTCATTGTTTCTGACTTTATGGTACATTATTTGTATTTGTGTTTTCCAAGTTTACAGGTCTGCAGAGATACAAAACTAAACAAACAAGTAAACAACAACAAAAAAAAACCTCATTGTATTTCCAGGCTAAGTGCCAGGTAGATAGCTCAATGGTCTAAGTGCCTGGCAAGCACCAGGAATCGGATTCAATCCCCAGTACTGCATCCCATGCTGGCCCTGCTGAATTGACTACTGAAACCAGGCATGGTGGCACACACCTGTAATCCCAGCACTGGAGAGGCTGAAACCAAGGATCACTACAAGCCCAACCTGCATGGCAAGACCCTGTACCAAATACATAATTTTTTTTTAAAATCACTATTTTCTGGCTAAGTTTTGCTATGGTGATAAGCTTATGAGGCTCAAATATTTGACTTTTCATGACTTGTTTTCCAGTTAGTTGTCATAAGATATGCACGCCAGTCCACCAAGAGACAGCTACCAGAGATCCAAGGCTTGTGTGATGTATGTTATGTATCTGGTACAACACTGACAGATGCTCAAACTATGTGGTCCGGGCAATGTAATATAAGGTACGTCTAGGGACACATGCATTCTTTCTTGAAATCTAACATGAAGGGGGCCAGGGATATAGCTCAGGGCGTAAATGCCTGCTTAGCAAGTGCAAGGTCCTGAGTTCGATTCCTGGTACCACCACCAAAAAAAAAGAAAGAAATCTAACACACACAAAAAAAAAATTAACATGACGTTGTCATGATTGTTATGCTAAAATTTTAGGTGTTCAAGTCTTCTCTACAAAACTTTATAATTGTCATCCGTTAACATTCTGCAGGGATTCAACTTCTAAGACAATCTCTCAAGATGCTTGATATTTAGATAAGATAACCAATCTCCTGGGTGTTCAACAACCGAGGTGAGAGATCAAAGTCAAAAAAAGTACCTAGGCTAAGAGGACAGTCACTATTTTGGCTCTCACCCTCCATGGTCATCAAAGACCCAGAGAAAGGAAGTCTTTTTCTACACAATCATACAACTTCAGTGAGTCCCCCAACCTTTGGAACTGGGAGATTGTTAGACTCCAGAAGACAAGAATTAACCAGTGTACCATGTGCTAAAAAGGAAGGTCACCAGAAAAAAAAATATCTATAAGCTTCCATGGAAAGCCAAGCAACATCAAAGAAGACTATGATCCATTCTGGCAGCTGACACTGACAGAGGAGCTGAGAGGATCTGTACATAGTTCCCAAAAAGATACCTGAGGACCCTTAACTGAGGTTTTTTTTTGTGTGTGTGTGTGTGTGTGTGTGTGTGCAGGGTCTCGCTATGCAGCCCAGACTCATAGTAATCCTCCTGATTTCTGCCTCCCTAATGCTTTGATTACAGGTGCACCACCAAGCCTGGACTCCACCGCTGGCTCAGCGCACCCAAAGGTGGGGACAGCCCTGCCTGCGGAACCAGGAATCAAACCCTGGCCCCTGTGCTTACCTAAGCAAGCACTTAGTCCACTGAACTATAGCACTGGCCCTAAGAGGTTAATTTTGATTAATACAGGTCTCACTTTCACTTGATCTTGGACACTCGGAAAAAAAAGTATAGCCAAAGACATCTTAAAGTAATAATGATATAAACAAAGCATCAAAAGGGGGCTCTAATTGACGGAGACCACTAGGAAGTGGCTCTGAGCAAGGTTTATATTAACCAATTGGCTTTTCATGTTTACTTGTAACTCTGCCAAAGGTCTTATCTGGAAAAGGCAGTGAAACCCTGGCACCTCAAAGGACAAGACAAGGCCAGAGCTAAGGACATTGAACTCAATTAGCTATATAAAGACTAACTGAGGTCCTCTCACTCTCGTGGTGAAAGCCTTCCTGGAGATAACAGAGTTCTCCTAAATTAACCTAATATGTTATGTGGAGAAGTCCTGAAAGGGATTTCCAAGCCCTACCCAGATTCCTGCATCTTCTTCAGTATCCCCCTCACCTCTCGTGACATAACAAATAGGGGCTGCCTAGAGAAGTTCTGTGTCTTAACCCAGAGAATCTCAAATTCTGTAGGGGTTTTTGACCCTCTTAGAGCCCTGAAATCATTTCGTTTGTCTTACTTATTCAAGCCTTCGACGTCCACCCATCTAATCATTGGCCCTGCTGAGAGTCTACAGGTACTCCTGCAGGCAGGTCTAGGCCAGCTGGTTGCAGTTGCAATTCCAATCCCTTGAGAGCAACATCTGGCCATGGCTTCTTCACCAACCCGCCTTTTCATTCTAGTTCTGATGCTTTGGTCATACATGCTTTAATCTCTCAATAAAGTTTATTTATTCTTGCCTAGAGGCTGACAAATTCTGTGATCATACAAATGAAACTGCCAGACTCCTTTTACCAAGGCCTGCGAGGTCACCTTTTAGACTTTCGTCTGCTGCTTCCTAATGATGACCCCACTCAGCTTGAAGAAGCCAGGCTTGCTGGTGCCCATTCCCCCAGCAGCAGCTGGATGGATGTCTCACAGGTGGAACCACAGGGTCAGGACTCTGTAAACAAACTAACAAACAAACAGAACAGGAACCTCATTGAGTCTTCTATCTAATCCTGACTAGAGAGAGTTAAAAACAAATTTTACTAGAAAAAAAAAATCCCCTGGGAATAAATAAGTCATAGACAGGGGGTAGAGAAAGAAAAAGCCGACATATATTTAAAAAAAAAAAAAAAAAAAAAAGGAGTCCAATGGCCTTGGGACTTGCGCCAAGAGACCAGCAAAAGAGCTGACAGGCAGGACACAGGGAGAAAGCCAGGTGCAAGAACGATAAGCCCCCCACCCACCTCCAATAGACACAGGGAAAACAAAGGGGAAGGGGCACTAACTTTAAGGCAGTACGTGCTCGCACCTGTGCACTGACATATGCACACACGTGTGTGCTCGCTCTAGGCTCACGCACCATTCACTCCAGAGTCACCGTGGGGTACAGTAGCGATCCATGTGCTCCCATACTAACTCTAAGCTAACCACAAATTTTGCACCTCCTTGCCATCTAACCTACCCACCCCAAGGAGAAGCCCTTAAAATCTATGACTAGGACAAACAGACAAAAATAAATAGCACATAGTTGACCAGAAGAAAGGACATTAGGCAGAGGTGTCCAGAAGCAAATCCAGTTCTGGCAAGTTCTGGGTGAGGAGCTGGGAACAAAGTGCCCATGGGTCTTCCATCCAGAGCCCCCATCCTGATTTTGTTTCTTGTGAGGGCAGCTACATATCTTCTCCTTTCTCCTCTTCCTTTTCCTCTTTACAAATGAAGTGTCTTATTTTGCTAAACTTTCTCCCAGTTTTTATTGGAGCTGAGTTACGATACCCCAGTGGGCTGCTCAAAAAAAGACTAGCCATGCTTATCTTCCAGATTCAACAACACAAATAGACTAGAATAGAATAGAATCCTTGCACCCTAGGAGATTGGGCAGGAGGGTCAAAAATTCGAGCCCAGCCTGGACAGTGCAGCAAGACTCTCTCTCAAGATAAAAAAATAAAAAGGGCCAGGAGGAACTGGGTGTGGTAGCGCATGCGTGTAATCCCAGCACTTGGAAGACTAAAACAGGAGGATATCTGAGAGTTCTGGACCAGCCTGGGGGCTACAAAAGTGAGCACAAGGCGAGCATGAACTGTTCAGCAAGACCCTGTCTCCAGGGGCATGGGGGAAGGGCTGAGAGTGTGGGGCAGTGTGAAGTCTTGGGTTCAATCCCAGCAATTATGAATGAATGAATGAATGAATGAATGAATGAATGAATGAATGAATGAATGAGGTGATGGTCCAGGAGGGGGAAAAAATGATTCTGAAAGAAAGGCAGAAGGAACATCAAGTGTCAGTCACAGAACCCATGGAAGTGCACTTATGTCAGTGCTGCCCAGTTGCCCAATGTCATCTAGCTAACAAATGGGAATCCTGAATTTACAATCAGGTCTAATTGTATAATAAACACTTCTGGGAAACATGGATAACCCTTGGGAAACAAAGTTCTACAGATCTGAAAGTCAAACACAAAGCAATAGTATTTTTTCAAATAGCAAATTTTCATAATCTCAACATGAAAAGGCCTTCTCAATGCAAGACAGGACAGAAGATACTAAAACCAGAAAAGAAGAAAAATAGATGCCTTTAAAGAGATTGGAAGCCGGGCGTGGTGGCGCAGGCCTGTAATCCCAGCACTCGGGAGGCTAAGGCAGGAGGATTGTTGTGAGTTCGAGACCAGCCTGAGCTACAAAGTGAGCTTAAGGCCAGCCTGAACTGCATAGCGAGACCCTGTCTCAAAAAAAAAGACAAAAATAAATAAATAAATAAATAAATAAAATAAAAAATAAATAAAGAGATTGGAGAAAAATTTCTATAGCACATTTGACACACCCAGGGTTACTGTCTCCCCCATACACAAGAAGGAAGGCGGAAAATGATTAAAAGAGGTAAAGAGTTCACAAAACTTGGACAAACAACCATAAATATGTTTAAAAGACAAACACCTCTGCAATGCTGAAGGAAATGCAGATGAATAACACATGAGGTAGCACTCCTTGAATGGGTAAAACATGTTAAAACTTGTTACACTGCTGGGTAAAATAAGTGCAAAGTCTTTCTGAAATAGTGTTTAGCAATATCTATTAAAATTTTAAATGAAGCTCTCTTTCTTCATTTGGGTGCTGGATACTTCAGTGCGTTCACTCCACGAAGACAGAGCTCTGAATTCTCTATTAATTCTATGGAAAGCTCCCTTGTGTATTTTGCCGTACATTATCGTTATTATTATTCTTTAGGAACTCTAAAAAGAACTCAGATGCACAAAACACAGCCAACATCTATTTCAACCATCCTAGTTAGACGTTCTCCATTTTGCACATTGATAGCAACAACAAAAAAAGCCTCCATGTTATTATGAGCAAATGAACAGGTAATTGGCAGAGGAATAAATTCACATGGGCAGCAAACAAACTCCTCAATCTCCTCAATGGTCATTAAAACCCCAACTACAGGGGCCGGGGAGATGGCTCAGCGAATAAGCGCTTCCCTGGCAAGCACAAGGGCATGAGT
The DNA here is from genome assembly GCA_004027165.1 of Ctenomys sociabilis. Classification (NCBI taxonomy): domain Eukaryota; kingdom Metazoa; phylum Chordata; class Mammalia; order Rodentia; family Ctenomyidae; genus Ctenomys; species Ctenomys sociabilis. The sequence continues at coordinate 10,274 of PVKA01042827.1, read as the reverse complement.
TCAATCCCCAGCTCTGCAAAAAAAAAAAAAAAGCAATTACAGTTGCAAGGAGATATTGCTGTACATTCATAGATGTAAGTCATAATAGCACCCACATCTAGGACAGAGGTGAGGAGGCCCCAACACACTACTGGTGGAAATCGGAATTGTTAAGAAGGAGCCTTTAGGGAAAGCAATCTCAAAGTATGTGTCAGATATAAATATTTTTTAACCTAGCATGTCTATGTTCATGGGTGGTTCCAGGGGATAGGATTATGTGTCTGCGTAGCATGGAGAAAGAAAATTGCAAAAACTTCTAACAATAATAATAAGAGTACATCAACAATGCTGACCCTATACCATGAAATTCTGTGCAACTTTTATAAGGAATACATAGAAACTGGATGTATTATCCTGGAAAAATGTAGGCAAACTAGGTGACAAAAGTGATGTACATGGCTTTGATTCTATTGTTTCTTTAAAGTACCTTGTATAAGTTTGAAGAAAACGGGATGTGGTTTAAAACCAAGCCCTGGGCTGGCAAGATAGCTCAGCAGTCTAAAGCGCCTGCTTTGGCAAGCTCTCAAGGACTGCGGTTCGATCCCCAGCACCACATGCCGTGTCAGCCCCTCCCCCAGGGCTGGCTGAGCTGACACCACCCCCACCCCCTCAAAAAGAGTCCGTGATGCGTAACGAGACACTGTAATAAAATAAATTAATTAAAAAAAAAAAAACCAAGTCCTGCCTTCACCACCTCCTTGTGTATGAGAAGCCCTCTGAGCCTCAGTTTCCCCAACTGTAAAAGACATTACAAGTAACAGGTCCCCCGGAGACTTCTTGTGAGCACATGACAGTTTCCATGAAGTGCTTGGAGCTGCCTATGTCACCTGACGGCATGAGTATGAGCCTGAGCTAAAGGAACATGGAAAATACCAGACAGAAAACATGCCACACCCACTACCTTCCTTTCCCATCTGACAGCAATTCAACTGGTTACAGCTTTGTCTGTTATCTTTGTAACTGTTTAAAGATTCATTAAAGTGAGAAGAGAAAGAGGAAGCCAGTCAACCACCCAGGAATTTCCTGATGGACTCCAGCAAGCCATGGGAAAAGCAACTAGAGCAGAACAGAGCCGCAGGAAAGCCTTCCGCAACTGCAGGTGATCTGACCCGACACTGAGGCCCAGGGCAAGGGGCTGATCCTCTCTGGACTCAGATTCTGTCCTCTCCAAAACGGAGCTGCCAGGGCCCCCCATGCAAAGCATGCTGCTACTGAGGACAGACTGAGTCTGAGCTTCATGATACCAAGGGATGTGGTATACCGACATCTACGGCCCATAATCCCTGGCCCATAATCCCCCAGGACCTTATGTGTGGAAGACACCACCTTATCATACCTGTGCTGCAGGTGGGAAATACTGAGGTACAGAAAGTTTGAGTCACTTTGGAACAGGGGCCACCGCAGGGCAGAGGACAAGTAAATTCCTAGGCCCTTAACTTGGTCCTTACTCAAAGCACCATTTGCATTTTATTTTGAGGTTAGGACTTAAAAGCTGCTTTTGCAAAAACAGAAAAAAAAAAAAAAAACCCAAAGGGGGGGAAAAAAACCCTGACTCTTCACCTGTGTCTATAGATGTCCAATAGGTAACTAAAATCACAACAAGGGCCAGGGAGATAGCTCAATAGAATAAGCACTTGCCTGGCAAGCGCAGGGTCCTGAGTTCAATCTCCAGTACCACTAAATAAATAAATAAATAAATAAATTCACAACAAGATTTTTTACTTTGGTTTTTTGTTTTACTAATAGACAACATTAATTTTATTTGCATTTATTTTATGCTTAATTTATTCCCATGCCGTAAGTTTTTGCTTCTTCAGTTCCTTCTGGGATATCTTTTTCTTCTGTGCAACCTCTTCTGGTTTGGGAACAATTAGTTCCTTTTCAGTAAGGAATATCTCAATATGGCAGGGGAAATCATGGATGGGTTAATCTGGCCATGAGCTGTTAAGTATGGCAGTGCATCTTGGGTGCTTTGTTCACCTGGATATGTTCAATAACCAGAGAATCTACATCTAAACCCTTAAGCTCAACATTGCTCTCTGCATCTTTAAGCATGTGCAGCAAAAATTCAGCACTCGTTTTGGGCCACTGACCCTGTGTCCAGCCCCACTGTTTGGCCTGGGCACACCTACCAACTCCACCATTGTAACACAGGAATGGCACACATTGCTTCTTTGATGTGACATCCTTCAGATACTTGGTGGCCTTTGGATATGCATGCCCTTGATGGCCTGGGCAGTTCCTCGTGTGTTCTTAAAGTGAACAGGAAGATTTGAGCCTCTTGATTTGCATGGTTTTGTGGGGTTTTCTGGGTCGAGAGAGTAGAGAACTATTTTCATGGGTCAGGCCGCTTACAGGAAGAGCTTGACTTTTGTTTTACACAAGTCTCAAGTCAAATCTTTCTCAGCTCTCTTCTCAGTCATGTTGGTCACTTAAGAAACGTTTATTTAAAAGTTGCCAAGAAAACTGGGGAGATAACTTAGTGGCATAAGCACCTGCCTGGCAGTTTGATGCCAGTTACAAAAAAAGAAAAACCCTAAACTAAAAGTTGCCAAGGCAAAGTTTGCTGTGCTAATTTATCTAGCTTATCACATAACCCTTCGAGACCAAGGACACCCAGATAAGAGATTTCCAGGTACACCTAACTGTGCCTGTAATCTCCATTGTCCTTAACCGAGGGTCACTGTGAATGCCAGCAGAGTCTCATAGATTGAGACTGTCCCAAACAAAGACATTCACCCTGCAGGACTGGAATTTCCCCTACGTCACTAGCAGTCCTGCAGAGCTATAAAACCAGGACTGAGATAATGATCAAGAGCACCTTGGGACCACCCCAGCACCCCAGAAAGCTGGTCTCCATTCCTTTGTGAATGGACCGTCCCATTTCTCAAGCTGTGGCCTTTTTCCTATCTTCTCTTCCTTTCTTTTGCTCGGGATGGGCTTGATCTTTGTCAAAGTTGTGCATCCTTTTCCTTCACTTAAAAAGTGGAAATTCACACTGTGGCGCTAGTTTTCATTTCCATGAGCACTCAGCAAGAATCCACCTGAGTCAATGACAGCTTGGCAAGGCTCACACATTAAAAAGTGACCAGAATTCATGGCAGGCCCCCTAGCTCTGAAGGGAGCCTCACTACCTGCCAGGTAACAGCAAGGGACTTCCGCTCTCCCAACCTTTCTCTTTCACTCATTTGTGAAATGAGCTTACCATGCATTTTGGTTTTCTGTAAGAATTCAATGTCATCAGCCTTGAGCCTAGGAGGATTAAGTGTTTCAAAAATGGAAACCTTTGTTACCTCAGTCCCTGCAGGAAGGAAGAGACATGCCAAGGCGGGGGAAGTGGGGGTGGCCTCTCCCGTGGTGCAAGTTCCAGTAAAGTTGTCCAATGCCCCACTGACAGGAGACACAAAGCAGGGCAGCGGTCCAGACCCTGATTCTTCCTGAAACCGCAAGGAGAAGCGCCCCAAGGCCTGTGCACCTGCCCCCACCTGACCCCTAATCCACTGAAGACCACTCAGCACCTTGCTCCAGCCCTGCCGGAGGAGGAAGCTAGGTCTAGGGTCTGGTATGCCCCGCCCAGGGAGCAAGCCCCGCCCCCACACGCACACCACTGCACCAGCAGATAAAGGTGCCCGGAGGGCTGTGCTCCTAGCTATTCTAATGCGCGCTCTCCTCGCGATGTCCCACTACTGCACGCTGTTCGCTTGGACCCTCCTTGCCCTTCTTGGAGTGGCTCAGAAAGCAGAAGGCCAGGGCAGCTGTGGCTTCGTCGTACCTCGGAGAGAGTGGAATGCCCTGGCTTCCGAGTGCACCGACCGCCTGAGCCTGCCCGCGCGCTTCGTGGTGATATCGCACACGGCGGGCAGCACCTGCGACTCCCCGACCACCTGTGAGCAGCAGGTCCGGAACTTGCAGTACTACCACATGCGCACGAAAGGCTGGTGCGATGTGTCCTACAAGTGAGTGCGGCGGGAGGCCAGGCTGTGGGAGAGGGGCAGAGGTGCAGGGACTTGCCTGGCTGACACTCCAGAGAGCGAATGGGGGCCGGGGAGATAGCTCAGTAGAGTAAGGGCTTGCCTGGCAAGCGCAAGGGCCTGAGTTCAAT